>CM035156.1:140749468-141020158 GCA_020205615.1 Panax quinquefolius
AACATATGGTAGATGATAAAACTTTTTCAAACTATAGTTAAATGTAGCTTAACGAAGCAATCCATTAAAAGAGTCGAATAGACTTTATAAAGTCTATCGTCTTTCCACGTTAAAAGTCCACCAACAATATTTTATCCCCGTGAACATCAATCAATTCCTTTCCACAATCATATTTAATAACTCATAATCATAATTGTGATTCTAAATTCCTCTTCTCATCCAAGACGAAGATAATTTTCATCACTGGTCTTTTACCCGAACATCAAAGATCATGGTTATACCAAATCACGCTTCCCTCGCTCATAATCATACTCAACCGAATTCATCTTTACACCACACGCCAAAGATATTCATCAATAATTCACTTTTACACTACAGCAAAGATATTCAATACGAATTGGTCATCTTTGCATTACACGAGTCAAAGATATTCATCAATAATTCATCTTCAGACCATGTGCCAAAAGATATTCATAACAAAAGTCATTTTCAGACACGAAGCCAAAGATATTCATCAATAATTCATCTTCGCACTACGTGCTAAAGATATTCAACAACAAGTCATCTTTCAGATTACTGCCAAAGATATTCATCAATAATTCATCTTTGCACTACAAAAGCAAAGATATTCATCAACAAGTCATCTTTGTGACCACGGGCCAAAGATATTCATATATCAAATAAATACATAATTATTTCGTGGTTATATAACAATAATTATAACCACGTTGATCAATTCATCTTGCACTTAAGTTAAAAATATTCAATCAGAATTCAATGGTCATGATCATACCAACCAACAATCTCAACTTTTTTGCACTATCGCCAAAGAGAACCCATGGTCACGATCATACCAATAATCTACCCATCTTTACACTCAAGTCAAAGAGAAATATCATCATTAGGGTTATAAGAATGTTATATAAAACAATATAATCAAAACATGGTTTTAATTTCAAGAGTAAGATTCATAAATCAATGATAATTTGGTCGAGAAGAAACCAATTTGTCGTGAATAAGCACTCGTATTCGTACATAGTACCGTGATACGCGCATAAGAACTCTATACCTAAAAGATAAAGTTTCATAATAAAATTCATATCCATATTTATAACACCTTAATCCAAATGTTATAAATCACTTAGAAATCTTATAATCTAATATTATTAATATATATAATATTTTAATCATTTTTAAACTTATAAACAATTTAATTAAATTGTTTACACTTTACTAATTAATGCATTTAATCATCATAAAATGCCAAACTCATAAGATTTCATCACCAATAACCAAAACCCTCATCAAAATCAGATATACCCATATATGATTCTCAAGCCATAAAATCATATTTTCCAATTTTCTTACTTCACATAACATATTTAATTCATTTACCCATAACTAGAATATTTTCATGGAAAAATACCAAATCAGTTCCAAAATATTTTTTTTCCGATTTAGCATAACATAGTTCCATATTGAATATATATTTTCTCTAAATTTTAAAAATTCATTTACTATTTTTCAAATGGCCAAAACCAATTTAATATTTAAACATTTATCATAAATTATACTTTTTATCCAAAAATTTGAAATTTACACGGTATATTGATATTATATAGATGTACTCCCAATAAAAAATTTCATCAATTTTTGAGTTAATCACAAGGAGTTATAAGCGGCTACTTTTAAAATAGTCTTTTCTCATAAAATTCATAACTCTCAATCTATACATCCAAAAATCGCCATTTTTGGACACAATCTACAAAAACTCATCAAAATATCATTTCAAATTTTTCCAGAATTTTTGAAGGTTCAAAAATTTCTGAAACTAAAACATAATAACCCTTTAAAATCCCTTTACTATCCCTTACTATCCCTTACCTCAAAAGAGCAAAGACTTCCGACATGATATCGGATATGACGTCAAATGAAACTTGCAATCGATGAATATTAACTCACCAAGTATCTAAATACTCACAAATTACACTCAATAATCTAGAGAGAGAAAAGAGAAAACTTATGTTTCGTGTGATTTTCAATTTAACTTTAATTTCTATTTATAGGAAAATGTTAGTAGTACCAATTACCAAGGACTTTGACTCAACACCGATGACTTTACCTCGCTACTATTCCACCCACCAAAAAAATCAGCCATCTTCCCTAACAACCAAGAGTGGGGCCCACTCAATTCTAGAATTTTCCACCAAAACCTAATTTCCTAATCGCCACCTCTTAAAATTTATAACAAATCATACGCTCATTTTTAACTGCTCAAAATTTGTGGACATATACTCAACTTATATATGTATAACATATCCAAAATTACAACCATCCAATGGTCGGATCAAAATTTATAACTCACGCGAATATAGTCAAGAACAATCGATTTTCTGACTATTAGTCCTTCGCATCAGCTTTCATTCAAAATTTCACCACGTAAATATCTACAAAGAAATTTTGGGTGATTCAAATTTCATACAGTTAGCTTACTTCTAGGGCTTTCTTTTGATATATGGCTCATCTCTTAACTCATTATACATTAAAGAGTTATGGATTTTACAAAATCAAGTAATAAACTAATTTTTCCTAAAATCCCATATTTTGTTCTCCATTTCGACAAATAACCTATAAAACACCTCATCTTTAATTCCTTCACTTATAAATACATAAATAAATCCATCATTTATATCCACATCAAATAAATATTTTCTTATCATATAAATCAATAACTAATTATTCACAAATAATATTACAGAATCACAATAATGACAACCGTGCAGCCCTGTGAAAGCAGGGGCTTTCCAATAAGAATTTCTCCTCATCAAAGCAATTAGGTGACCAAACTCTCCTTCGATGTAACTTTCTAGACATCGCCAATAATGCTATCTAATAATATTATTCAAATAATATGAATTATTGATCCGATAATGGGAAATATCGTAGGTGTTGATAATTATTGAAACAACAATTATATAAAATATCAACACAAGCAATTATCAATCAATAAAATAAAATATCGAACAAGAATTATCGTGAACAATTATTGAGTAGTGCCTTTCACGTAAGAATCAATAATTAAAAAAATATATTGCAATACTGCGTAAAGCACGCAACAACGCCAGACATATTACTTTACTTTACCAACGGGTATTCCAACAAAGGTTAATCTGTGAACGACACGCCGTTATTTATAAAAACTTAATTTTGTCGCTTTTCTTCATCCGGACAGCTTATTCAAGCATGGGCCCAAAATGATCTACCATTGCATTTAATATTCCCATACGTAAAGAATATTCCATTTACCAAACTAATATTCCCCTACACAACAATGAATATTTTATAACCACTCATGTATTTTGAAAAAAATTCATATATCACCCTTTAACTTTAACTTTTATCAATTTAACCATTTATTTAGTAATTATAAGAAAATTGAATACTTTTATTTCATAAAATTCGGTCTTACAATCTCCCTCCTTATGAAATTTCATTCCCGAAATTTACGCACTGTATTTCAAAGAGTTCGAGAATACCTTGCTTTCATTTCGATTTCATCTTTCCGTCATCATGATTTCTCCATTGCTCATCTCTTGTATTTCGGATATCATTCTAGAATACAACTTCAAAACAAGGGTTAATTTAACAAATTAATATATCACATAATATCCCGATATTACGATCGACCAACAAATAAGCTTTAGGTAGACACACTAGCTTAAGGATTTACGATCATCTCCCTCCTAGTTCTATTCCCAATTCCGCCAGCAGATCATATCCCTAAGCTCTAACTCCAACTAACCCTTCACAGATCATATCCTCCAAGGCTCGATCCCCATCAACCAAATGGTAGGCTCTGGGGCTCTTAATATAGCTCGACATTAACCGTGAATTAAACCCCAAAATAGGTCCATTCCATCCAACCCATTCTCGAGTCGCCAAATATATGGTACGTAAAAACAACTACAACTTTATTACAACAATTGTCGGTAAAATACAACAACACATATGTCGTGAGTTTGATACAAATATATACCAATCAGAAGACGTCACAATGACACCTTACATAAAGGTATAGTCAAAAACCTGCTTTTAGAAATTAGAATCTTTGGGAAGTGCTCAAGGAAACCTTCGCATATGGGAGGCCATGCTTTTTTAGGTTATGGTAGATATCATATGGCCACGTAATTATCCTCGTCAATCTAATAGACCCCAAAGAAAAACAAGAAGATTACTATCATATTCTTCCCAATGGGTGAGTCTTTCGACATATCATTATCTCCATCGCCTCTAATTTGGTATTATACTCCAAACAAACACCAAGATTATATAGTAGTGCTTGTAAATATACTCAAAGAAGTGGATGAGCACAACCATGTCTTTATGATAACACGAAGTTTCAGATGTCATTAGACATCTTGTATGATAGTGATAAAACACCCTTCCAAAGTCGGGTTCGCTTTCACCCTATTTAATTCACCAAAATAACTATTAAATGATGTATAAAATACAACACACTAAAGCCCTCAATAAAATTATTTTCATACTCTTTTGTGGAGAACCTCAACAACTATAGACCACCGCTCTATTCCTGTTATCCCCGGGCCAACCCAAATACACACTTTTATTAATCCGAAAAGGAATTGTGAAACAAAAGGTGAGCACAACTAGCTCAAGAAAGAATATTATGACTAAAGATAAATAAATTATCAATAGTCTTCATCAAGAATGAATCGTAGATTTAGAACATATGGTAGATGATAAAACTTTTTCAACCATAGTTGCAAATGAACGAGCAATCCATTAAAGAGTCAAATAGACTATAAAGTCTATTATCTTCTCCACGTTAAAAGTCCACCAACAATATTTTATCCCCGTAACATCAATCAACAGCTTCTTTCCACAATCATATATGAATAACTCATAATCATAATTGTGATTCTAAATTTCTCTTCTCATCCGGTGACGTAAGATAATTTTCATCACTGCTCTTTACCCTAAAACATCAAATATCATGGTTATACCAAATCACGCCTCGCTCATAATCATACTAATAAATTCATCTTTGCACCACTAGCCAAAGATATTCATCATCTTTACACTACAAAGCAAAGATATTCAACAACAGTCATCTTTACACACGAGCCAAAGATATTCATCAATAATTCATCATTTGCACCACAAAGCAAAGATATTCATCAATAAGTCATCATTCAGATTACGAGCCAAAGATATTCATCAATAATTCATCTGCAGACTACAAAGCAAAGATATTCATCAACAAAAGTCATCTTCAGACACACTTATCCAAAGATATTCATCAATAATTCATCTTCAGACACTACAAAGCAAAGATATTCATCAACAAGATATTCATCTTTGCACTACGCAGCCAAAGATATTCATATCTCAAATAAATACATAATCATTTCGTGGTTATATAACAATAATTATAACCATGTCGATCAATTCACCTTTGCACTTAAGCTTAAAAATATTCAATCAGAATTCAATGGTCAGCGATCATACCACCAACAATTCAACTTTTGCACCATCGCCAAAGAGAACCTATGGTCACGATCATACCAATAATCTACCCATCTTTACACTCAAGTCAAAGAGAAATATCATCATTAGGGTTATAAGAATGTTATATAAAAACAATATAATCAAAACATGGTTTTAATTTCAAGAGTAAGATTCATAAATCAATGATAATTTGGTCGAGAAGAAACCAATTTGTCGTGAATAAGACTCGATTCGTGACATAGACCGTGATAATGCGTATAAGAACTCCTCATATACTAAAAAGATAAAGTTTCATAATAAAATTCATATCCATATTTATAACACCTTAATCCAAATGTTATAAATCACTTAGAAATCTCATAATCTAATATTATTAATATTATAATAATATTTTAATCATTTTTTAAACTTATAAACAATTTAATTAAATTGTTTACACTTTACTAATTAATGCATTTAATCATCATAAAATGCCAAACTCATAAGATTTCATCACCAATAACCAAAACCCTCATCAAAAATCAGATATACCTCATATATGATTCTCAAGCCATAAAATCATATTTTCCAATTTTCTTACTTCACATAACATATTTAATTCATTTACTCATAACTAGAATATTTTCATGAAAATACCAAATCAGGCCCAAAATATTTCTTTTCTGGGATTTAGCATAACATAGTTCCATATTGAATATATATTTTCTCTAAATTTTAAAAATTCATTTACTATTTTTCAAATGGCCAAAACCAATTTAATATTTAAACATTTATCATAAATTATACTTTTATCCAAAAATTTGAAATTTACACGGTATATTGATATTATATAGATGTACTCCCAATAAAAATTTCATCAATTTTGGAGTTAATCACAAGGAGTTATAAGCTGTTACTTTTAAAATAGTTTTTCTCATAAAATTCTATAACTCTTAATCTATACATCCAAAAATCGCCATTTTTGGACATAATCTACAAAACTCATCAAAATATCATTTCAAATTTTTCCAGAATTTTTGAAGGTTCAGAAAAATTTTGAAACTAAAAACATAATAACCCTTAAAAAATCCCTTACTATCCCTTACCTCAAAAGAGTTCCAAATTTGATAAAAAAGACTTCCGACAGGATATCTGATATGACCTTTCAAGGAAACTTGCATCGATGAATATCAACTCACCAAGTATCTAAATACTCACAAATTACACTCAATAATCTAGAGAGAGAAAGAGAGAAAACTTATGTTTTCGTGTGATTTTCAATTTAACTTAGCCCTCTATTTATAGGAAAATGTTAGCAGCCGTCAAGCAGATTTGACGCTACCTGATGGCTTTTACTCGCTACTATTCCACCCACCAAAATCAGCCATCTTCCCCAACAACCAAGAGTGGGGCCCACTCAATTCTAGAATTTTCCACCAAAACCTAATTTCAACTGAAATCGCCACCTCTTAAAATTCATAACAAATCATACGCTCATTTTTAACTGCTCAAAATTTGTGGATATACTCAACTTATATATGTATAACATATCCAAAATTACAACGATCCAATGGTTCGGATCAAAATTTATAACTCACGCAATATAGTCAAGAACACCGATTTTTCGGACTATTAGTCCTTCTGATCAGATTTATTCAAAATTTCACCATTTAAATATCTACAAAGAATTTTTGGGTGATTCAAATTTCTACAAGTTAGCTTACTTTAGGGCTTTCTTTTGATATATGGCTCATCTCTTAACTCATTATACATTAAAGAGTTATGGATTTTACAAAATCAAGTAATAAACTAATTTTTTCCGAAAATCCCATATTTTGTTCTCCATTTCACAAATAACCGATAAAACACCTCATCTTTAATTCCTTCACTTATAAATACATAAATAAATCCATCATTTATATCCACATCAAATAAATATTTTCTTATCATATAAATCAATAACTAATTATTCACAAATAATATTATGTAATCACAATAATGACAACCAGCAGCCTCCTGTGAAAGAGGGGCTTTCCAATAAGAATTTCTCATCGGGCGCCGCAATTAGGTGACCAAACCTCTCCTCGATGTAACTTTCTAGACATTGCCAATAATGCTATCTAATAATATTATTCAAATAATATGAATTATCGATCCGATAATGGGAAATATCAGTAAAGTTGATAATTATCAAAACAACAATATATAAAATATCAACACAAAGAATTATGAATCAATAAAATAAAATATTGAACAAGAATTATCGTAATAATTATCGAGTAGTGCCTTCTTCATGTAAGGAATCAATAATTCAAAAATATCGCAATACCGCAAAGCATCGCAAGAACAACGCAGTATTACTTTATTTTAACCAAATGTATTCCAACAAAGGTTAATCTAGAATAATTACGCCGTTATTTATAAAAACTTAATTTTGTCGCTTTCTTCATCCGACGCTTATTCGTTATGGGCCCAAAAATGGTCATACCGTCCGCATTTAATATTCTCCGGCTGTAAAGAATATTCCACACCAAACGTAATATTCCCGACAACAATGAATATTTTATAACCACTTGTGTATTTTGAAAAAAAAATTCATATATCACCCTTTAACTTTAACTTTTATCAATTTAACCCAATAGTAATTATAAGAAAATTGAATACTTTTATTTCATAAAATTCTGGTCTTACAATCACATTTACACTACTTAATTATCCATGCACCACGCCAAGGATATTCGTTTTCATTAATTACGATACTATGATTATATCGAATAATCTTTGGTCATAATCATACCAAGTCTATCAATGTATTACGACCAAAGATGACTTTTTACCACAAAGATAATTAATATTTCATTAAGATGAGACTCAAAACTCAATAATTAATCCATATCATCGAATCATCCTCGCACTAAAGCCATAGGATATTCATTAAGATTACGACCACGAATTATCCATGCACTACTACCAAAGATAATCGTGGTATTCATTAGTATCACGACCTAATAAATAATCCATGCACTACGTACAAAGATAATCGTATTCATTAGTATCACCACCACTTAATTATCCATGCACTACGTGCCAAAGATAATCGTATTCATTAGTATCACGACCACAAATTTTCCATGCACCACGTGCCAAAGATAATCGTATTCATTAGTATCACGACCACGAATTATCCATGCACCACGTACCAAAGATAATCATGTATTCATTGGTATCACGACCAATAAATTATCCATGCACCACGTGCCAAAGATATCGTCGGTATTCATTAAGATCACGACCACGAATTATCCATGCATACGCGCCAAAGATAATCGTGGTATTCATTAGTATCACTACCATAAATTATCCATGCACTATGTGCCAAAGATAATCGTGGTATTCATTAGTATCACGACCACGTTAATTATCCATGCACTACTACCAAAGATAATCGCAGTATTCATTAAGTATCACGACCACAAATTATCCATGACTCACTACCAAAGATAATCGTAGTTTTCAATTACGGTTATGATTATACTAACAATCCCTCGGTCATAATCATACCAAGTCCATCTACGCACCACAGCTACGTAGATGACTTTCAACATAATATAAGCAATGAGGATAATGATATAAAGAATCAATCAAATGAGATAAAGGATAAATATTAAATATTTATAATTTATCCAGATTCAAGAATATCCCCATGTTATTAATCACTTAATAATCTCATAATCTAATATCATTAATATTATAACAATATTTTAATCACTTCTTAAATTTATAAATAATTTATCTCAATTGTTTACGCTTTATCATATAATGCATTTAATCATTCAAAATGCCATACTCATAAAATATCATCACCAATTATCAAATCCCTCATAAAAAATATATTCATACTCTATATAGGATTCTCTAGCCATAAAATCCTATTTTCAACTTTGTTACTTCACATAACATATTTAACTCATATGTTCAGAATTAAACTATTTTCATGAAAAATACCAAATCAGTTCCAAAAAATATTTCTTTTTCTGGAATTTAGCATAATATAGTCCCTTGATGAAAATATATTTTCTTAAATTTTTAAAATTTATTTACTATTTTCAAAAATCAATTTCTAATTAATTCCTTAAGAAATTTGCTACCTCAAGTTTAACTCCAAAATTCCCAAATCTTGGCAGGACCTTACACATGTTAATGTGAGCCTCCAGTTTAAATTTCATGGTCATCTGAGTTATAGAACTCCTGTTATAGCATTTTTTGTCTAAAACCTAAATATTGAAATGGTCATAACTTGCTCATTTTAAGTCGAATGAGCTCATTTTTGGACAGAGGTACTTTTATACCATATACCTTTATGTCCCAAAAGGCCTGAATTTTTCTCACTAATTTAGTGGCCTGAAACAGCCCTTACAAAAACGTGGCAGCACCTTTTTTGGACATTTTCAAGTTTTGAACCTTTGCTAAAATCACCCACACAAAAATCTACAACACCTTTTTCAATGATTCCACTTGGATTTGTTAGGTAACTCATAGATCTAACTCTAGGACTTGACCACATTCAAAAATTCAAAATATAATAGGAGATTTGGTCAATTGAATTTCGTGTTACGCTTTTTCACCAAAATCGTATTTAACTCCTTATGATTTTTAAGAAACTTTCATGTTTTCACATACTAACCAACATAACTCATCATAACACTTACTAATACCTTCATATACCCATGATTTTATTAGTCCAATGCTTTTATTATGACTTTCATCATAAACCACGTAAACTGCTCATTTTAGTCAAGAAATATTTGAAGGTTTAAGAAATGGGTTTTCAGATCGGGTCAATACTTAAATTGATTTCACGCCTAAATAGGCTAAAAAGTCTTCAAGAATACGCCAGAAATTTATTAATAATAGAAATATCATTCAAAAATCATGACTTCTCCAAGACTGGATAGTACGTCACATTCGATACCAACCGTGACTTCTATCCCTTAACTCAGATAAGACTCACAATGATACCTATCAACTTGCCATCTTCATTCACGATGTCGCCTACGTAAAGTCCGGCTTTTGCATTCCACACAAGGAAGTCAACAATGAAAGGTTCGGGGCTCTTTACTTATGGCTTGATATGACAATAATTGACTTTAGTAGTTTCGTTATTTGAATTCGCACAACAAAGTTGGTTATTAAATATAAAAGCTAACAACCTTATTTAAAAGCATGATGAGTAGTTAACCAATTGATTCCTAAAATCACATCAAAGGCAAGTATTTTCAAAAAGATAAGATCGATGTGTAACGGAAAGTGTTTATTTGAATCAAACAAGATTTAAAAAATAGAAGCAGAACGAAGGCTCCTACTAACTAAGTTTCAACCAATAAGTCAAAGTCTAACTTCTCCGAGTCAAATTTAAACGCTGAACGCAAAGCAAGAGAGATAAAATAATGGGTAGAACCCAGATCTTATAAGGTATAGACTTTTTAATTTATAATTAACTAACCCGTGCTAACTTCGTTTCGGCTTACTCGCTGAGAAGTCATGAAAATGCACTTCCTAAAACCAACGACTTTGTTTTGTCCATATCCACCTTTGGTGCCACCGTCCCCGCCTAGACTTGACTTTGGTGCACAACAAAATTGAGCTAAACGACCTTCTCTTCTTGCAATTTCCACTTCTATTATCTTTGCCATGATTACCACCTAAGTGGTTACCATTCTTAGCATGATAATTTCCCCACGATGGTTATCATTGTTCGATAGCTGTCATACCAAAGAAGATGATTATTATCGTATTGTTGGTCGTTACCTTTTGTTTCGAGTCAATCAACACTATCATGTGCTTCATTGCTTATCTCAAAGATTTTCAGATGTCATTCTCAAACACCGCCACAAAACAAGGGTTAATTAACATATCACATATTATCCCTATACTCAATCCACCAATTAAATAACAAATAAACTTAGGTAGGTCATACTAAATAAGGAATTCTGCCTCTCCCTCCTAGTTCTAGTCTCACATCTCACCGTGGATCATATCCCCAAGCTCGATACCAATCAGAATCTCCGACACCAACTTGTGTCAAGACTCTCACATTGATACCTCATCGCTTGCCACCGCAGTAATCTGCAGGCCCCCACAGAGAGAGTGGTGCATCCCCCATCAACAGAAGTCACCAAACAGAGGCTCGGGGCTCTTACTTATACTCGATACCAAATCAACTGTGATTTCTCAAAATTAGGTATACGTCACCCATCTTGGGTTGCCATTTACATGGTACATAAATTCAAATACAACTTACTAACATAATCTGCCGTGGTACAATACGACATAAATCGTGAGTTTGAATACAAATATTGTCTACTAGATATTATACAAACTCAAAAGGAGTCCTCATTACAACTATTATCACACTATTTCACGTAATAGTGAGGACTACTAATGCTATCCTTCCTGACCATTACTCCGCTCCCCGACTGTCTCTCGCCTATGTTCTCATTTCCTCAAGAGAACAAAGGAAAGAAAGGGTGAGCTCAACTAGCCCAAAGAAGAAATATTACGACTAAGATAATGCGTAATAAATTATCATTAGCCTTCAACAAAGTGTTAAACCGATAAAATACAATAGACAACCAGCTTTAATCTGCCCAATGAATATGCAATCCATTAAAAGAGTCAAGTAGAAAATAAAGTCTACTATCTTTTAGGTTTTAAAAGGTTTTCATAAATTTTTATCACTAAGACTCAGCTTTAATGAATAAACCATAATATCTATTCATCCCTCGTACCACGGCCAAGGATTTTCATCAAATTATCAATGGTCATGACTATACCGAATCACCCCGGGTCATAATCATACCAAAAACTATCCATCAACGCATTACATGTGCCAATCGAGGACTTTTTATCACATCATTTATAACAAGCCATGATTATACCGAATGATCCTCGTCATAATCATACTAAGTCCATCTATGCACGTAAGCCAAAGATGACATATTATAACATGAGGATGATGACAATGACATAATAATTCAATAAAACAAGTTCAAGAATTATTTTATCCAGAATTAGTAACGCCCAAATTGTCAACAAGATACTGCTTTTGTAGAGTAAAATTCAAGAATGATCAAAAATATTTCCATGAAAAGATATCGATGAAACGTAAATATCAAGGATATTCTACTAATTTCATGGAGTATAGAAGTCAAAGTTTTAACCAACCGGTATAATAAAGAATGGAATAACAAAGGAAATCACCACATGCGCTGCAGATTGTGAGATGTAAATGTTATTCCAATGTAATAATAATAACGGAACCGTGTCGTGAAATTCACAACCATTGTGATGATCCAAATGTAATAATAAATGCTGAATAATAATAAACAATGGAACCAGTCCTGTAAAACACACGTACGGGATATTCCAATGTAATAATAAATGCGAATAATAAACAATGGAACCAGTCCTGTAAAACACACGTATGTGATATTCCAAATGTGATAATAAAGAATGGAATAATGTAAGAAGATCACCAAGTATAGGGGATTCCAGATACAAAAGTTATTCCAATGTAATAAATAAGAATGGAATAATATAAGGATTTCACCAAGTATAGGTATGCCTGATATATATAGGTTATGTATAGGTACGCCACTTTTACAAAAGTTATTCCAATGTAATAATAATGAATGGAATAATGTAAGTTCTCTTCATGAATAAGAAAGAATAACACCCTTACGCAGTACAACAAATAATATCCCTTACCGTAAAAGACTTCTGGATATCAAAGTAGTGAAGTACCGTATAATCTTCTTCTTTCTCTCTATAGATTTTCTCTATATAGCTTCTCTCTATAATTTTCTCTAGAGTTTCAGTGAATTGTAAGAAAATAATGAAGGAATGAACTTCTATTTATAGGAAAATAGAATGCATAGTAATTAATCCATGAAGCGGTCCAGATTGATTTATTTTAATCTGATTTCATCCATATTTAAAGTAAAATCTTTTAAATAAAATATCATATATTCTATTTATATAAAAACATTTTACTATGCAAACACTATGCAACACTATGCAAAACACTATGCAAAACACTATGCAACATTATGCATAATAAAATATAATATATTCTATTTATAGAATAACTTTAATAAAGTATTCTGTTTTTATATAAAGATGTTTTTGTTTTATTACGTTAATAATAATTTAATAAAACAAAACGTCATTATCACTATAATAATTCATATTATTAATCGACAATAATGGAATCAAACCGAGTGACTTCTCACATAAGCATCAATAATCAATACCGTGTGCTACTACGCAACCACACGACATCGCATTTCTTTACTACCGAAAGTAGTTCAACAAAGATCAACCAGAAACTTTCGCCGTTATTTTCATAAAATATTTTGTTAGGGTGAATAAGAACTCATGAATAGTAATTCGTGAATAAGAACTCTCGTGAATAGTACTCGCTCGACACAAAAAGTGTCCCAAATACTCGAGTGAACAATACTAGAGTGAATAGTAATTTCGGTGAATAAGAACCCGTGAATAGTAACTTCGTGAATAGTAACTCAGACACAAAAAGTGTCCCAAATACTAGAGTGAACAATATTAGAGTGAATAGTAATTTTAAGTGAATAGTAACCCGTGAATAGTAACTCGTGAATAAATCCGGTATTTTTATAATAATTTGTCTACTTTTGAAAAATTTTCAAATATGACCTTTAAATTTAAACTTTTATCAATTTAACTATTCACCAAAATAGAAAAATTGAACACTTTTATTTCATAAAATTTGGGGTCTCACACTTGTTCATCACACAAGTTGTTTGCCCATTAAGTCTACCCACTTACACTGGATTGCTTCCATGGATCACGCCCAATTCACATTGGGCTTGCTAATTAATCTAGCAAATTTCTTGTTGGGCTTATACTACAATAGATTGAACTTATGATTTATCAAACACTTGGGCTTCGAGTATCACATTATATCGACTTCGCTAATAACTAATAATTCTACAAGTTCATTACCTTTATTTAAGAATCTTAACATATATATATCACGAGTAATTCTCAGATGCTAGCTCAGATATTAATTCATAATATACATTATTTCATTCTCCATTCTTAATAGTATAATACGTTAGATTATACTTACATTCATTACCTCGCATAAATGCACACGCATCCTACGATTACAACTTTCTTTCTTTAACGCTTAATAAACCTAAAGTTGCCAAATTAGGTCCACACGCGAAATATTACGCTTTTCCATACTTAGATTATTATTACATAATTCATCTCACATTGATATTATAAAGTTACGTATTTCTGGAAGTTCAAAAATAATTCCTGAGCAAAAATCGATGAAGTGTTTTTCAGAAATTTCTCGGAAAACTTTTATTTTCGTCTTAGAAATTCAAACACTTTAATTCTCTCACGTAGTTAAAATACTACGACATTCCGACGTTTTTAGGTTATAGTAATCCACAATCATCTTATCAACACGTAATAATAATAAATAATATTATTCTATTCATTATTAAAAGTATTTACAAAGGTTTGATTTTTCCAGGGCGTTACACTCTCTCCCCCTTATAAGGATTCTGTCCCCAGAATCTCGCTATATATAAAAAAAATTACACAAATAAATGAGGATAATTCTTTTTCATCATTTCTTCTAACTCCCACGTTGCTTCTTCTGCATCGTGGTTCTTCCATATCACCTTCAGGGAAGGTATGACTTTATTCCGCAGAACTTGTTCTTTTCTATCGACAATTTGAATTGGCGTTTCCTCGCACGTTAAGTCCTTCTCAATATGAATAGGTTCATATTCTATCACGTGCTTATAATCTGGCTTATAAGGACGTAACATGGATATGTGAAATACATTATGTATTTGTTCTAGGTCTGGAGGTAATGCTATCATATATGCTACCTCACCCATTCGCTTTTAATACCTCAAAAGGTCCTATAAACCTCGAACTTAACTTTCCCTTCTTTCCAAAACGATCTTTCCTTTCTGTGGAGATACTTTTTAGAAATACGTATGAACCTACTTCAAATTCTCTATTCTCTCTATGCTTAATCCAGTAAACTTCTTCCGTCTGCCTTGAGTCGCTAGAAGACGATTTGAATCATCTTGACAATATCCACCGCCATTCGTTGCACCAATTCGGTCCCAACATTGATTGTTCTCCTACCTCATCCCAATACAAAGTATGCTCGCATTTCTTCCCATACAAAGCTTCAGAATGCTAAGATACCTATGCTTGCATGATAACTATTGTTATATGCAAACTCCACTAATGGTAGATGATCATCCCAACTACCTTGAAATCCATAACGCAAGATCTTAGCATATCTTCTAACGTCCCGAATTGTTCTCTCGCTCGTCCATCCGCTTTGTGGATGATACGCCGTACTCAGCTTCAACTATGTTCTTAACTTCTCTTGTAGACTCCTCCAAAAATTCAATTTGAATCTTGGATCACGATCTGACACAATTGATACTGGTACTCCATGTTTGGAAATTATTTCCTTAATATAGAGTCTAGCTAACTGGTCTAAGTTATACTTGACCCTAATTGGCAAAAAGTGAGCCGACTTTGTCAATCGGTCTACTATTACCCAAATCGCATCATACCCTTTAGTTGTAGTCTAAGTCCCACCACAAAATCCATCGTGATATTTTCCCACTTCCACCTGAATTTCCAATGATTGTAACAAGCCACTTGGTTGTTGATGTTTGGCCTTAACTTTCTCGGGCAAGTCAAGCACCGCTCAACGATTCTCGCTATTTCTCTCTTCATGTTCGGCCACCAAAAACTCTATCAAAGGTCTTGATACATCTTAGTACTACCAGGATGAATCAAAAACCTCGAACTGTTAGCCTCTTGTAACACCTACTCCTTTAAATTCATCTCATCCGAACCCAAATTCTTCTTTCAAATCTTAATAATCCCTCATTATCAAGATCGCATTTTAATATCTTTTTCATTGGCTAGTTTGCTTCCTTTATCCGTCGCACTCATCGCTTTTGAGTTGCACCTCATTAACTCTCTCTCACGATGGCAAGATTGCATATCCGTCGTAAATAGAATTTGTCTCTACTTCACTTCGGGCGACTTAACTTCCAACTCCATCCTATCCATCTCTCGTTATTAACCCTGCTTTGAGCCGTTAACAAAGACAACTTTTCCCTTAACCCTTCCTACTTAAGGCGCGGCAAGAACTACATTAGCTTTTCCAGGTGATACAAGATTTCACGGTCGTAATCCTTTATCAACTCCAATCATCTCCTCCGCCTCATATTCAACTCCTTCGTGAAGATATATTTTAGACTCTTGTGGTCTGCAGTATATCTCATCTACATTTTTTTCTATAAAGATAATGTCTCCATATCTTTAGAGCAAAAATCATCATGCCAGCCCTGCATCATGAGTAGGATAAACTTTCTCATAATCCTTCAATCGCTAGATGCATACGCAATGACCTTGCCATGTTGTATGAAAGCACGCAACTAAGTCCTCTACAAGCATCGCTATAAACCATAAAATTTCTCGTGTCATCGAAAGCAATGACAAAATAGGCGATTCACTCGACCTCTTCTTCGCTTCTTGAAAATTGTCCTCACATTTGTCACCCAAGCGTATTTCACCGCCTTCCGGTCAAGTTAGTCAACTGAGTAGCTATCTTGAAAAATCTCGGATGAATCTCCGATAAGAACTCCGCTAACCCTAGAAACTCCACACCTCACCATGTTTTTCGGTTGTTCCCAATTCATCACGGCCCACCTTCGCTGGATCTACCAAATCCCATCAAGGTAAATGACATGACCTAAAAATTGTATTTCTCCAACCAAAATTCATACTTAGTGAATTTTTAGTACATAACTCTCTCCTTTCAAAGTGTCTCCAACACTAATCTTAGGTGTTCAACATGATCTTTTGGCATCTTAGAATAGACTAGAATATCATCTATAAACACCACTATGAACTTGTCTAAATATTGTTTGAACACTTTATTCATCATATCCATAAATGCAAATGGTACATTTGTCAACCCAAACGACATCACCGTAAACTCATAATGACCATAACGAGTCATGTAATGCCGCCTTTGGTACATCCTCCTTCCTAACCTTCAACTAGTGATACCCTCGTTCTTAAATCTATTTTAGAAAATACTTAGCCCCTTTCAACTCGATCAAAGAGATCATCGATCCCGGCAATGGGTATTTATTCTTTATCGTCAACTTTTTCAACTTTCTGTAGTCGATACACGCCTTAACGATTCGCCCTTCTTCTTGAAAAATAGTACCGGTGCTCTCTACTAAAACACCTGGTTGAATGTACTTCCTATCCAATGCCTCTTGTAATCGCACCATCAAGTCCTTCATCTCCATCCGGCGCCATACGTATATGGTGCCTCGAAACCAAAAAATGCCGCTTCCGCACAATGTCTATCAAAACTATGTCTCCCTATCTCAAGTGAAGACCCCGCAATTCACTCAAAAAATACATCGGTGAATTCTCTTATTATAGGTATTTGTTCTATGGTTGCTACCACTCTGGGTATCAACAACATGGCACAGTAACCTGCACATCCTTCCTCAATAATTTCCTAGTTTGTGTTATGGTTAGACAACACGAACGTCCCGACGATCTATTCCCGTAAAATACTACCCGAGGTTGTTTTAACGATTTAATGTTCACACATTTCTTTTGACAATCTATAATTACCCCATGGTTAACTAACCAATCCATTCCGATAATTACGTCAATTCTCCTAACTTTATTTCCAGAATAAATCTACCGATAATTTACAACACCGTATATCACGCAACAACTCCTATGAATATCTTCAAAAGGAATTATTTCTTCGCTTTGCTACCTTAATAGTTAAAGGTGTAGCAACTTTTAAGGAAGTAATCATAATCGCTTCAGCAAAATTGCATGCTATAAACGAACAAGTAGCACCGAATCAAACAAAGACGTAAGCATTTATATCGTTGATCGTAATAATACTCGCGACGACGCTCCCCGATGCAATCGCATCTTGGACTATCATGTTAAAGGTACGGCCCATCGTCTACCCGGCTAAGGCTGGTCCACTAATAGTTAATTTACCGCTATTAGTTCCCTGATTCCCATCAATCCCCTTCTTCGGGCAGTTCTTTTCCATGTGGTCAGTTGACCCACATACAAAGCATCTCGTGATTCTTCTTCGAACTCGAACAATTAGGCGAATGTGCCCTTCCCCGTCTATTAAATAATAAACGGCCTTCCCCTCGAGATGACTCCTAAGTGAGTCTTCCCACAGTCTTGCAGCCTCCATTCTCCTCTTTCGGTCTTCTTGCTTCACTCCCAGATTCCCAAAGCTAAATGCCTTCCTCTTCCGACCCTCGCCACTACCACCGCTCCCTCGATCTTTACTCCCCATCTACTTTACCCTTACTCTTCTTGTCCTTGTGGTATTGACTCTGAGCCTCACTACCACCTTCTATGATTTTTTGCCTTTTCTAAAATGGTTCTAAAAGAAGTACTTTTGGAACACCAAAAACACGGTTATAGAGCTGTGGTTTCAAGTCCCCTTTCGAACTGTCGCGCCTTTTCTCACCTCAAAGATCCACTGGTGTGGAGCGAACCTCGCCAGCTTCATTAAACTCATACAGATTGGGTAACCGATATGTCCCATTTTTTCAAATTCGAGAAATCGTGATCTCCATCCTCCTCAGATGCTCGTGGGAAAGTAGTTCTCGATGAATATCTCCTGAACCTCTCCCACGCCGATTTGTTATCCTACTTAAATTTTGATTAGCTTCCCACCAAAAGTTAGCCTCTCCTTCATCACATAGGTTGCAAAGGCAACCTTCAGGTTTCTTCGACATTTGCTATCACAAATGCCTTTCTATCTCCTTAACCCACGTTCTAATATTAAACAATATAACTTCTACATCTATTTCCTAGGAGATTATTCTTCTTCGATTTTATCAATAAAGATTTAAATTTTTGGATCAGGAGACCCTTAGATTTTGTCAATAAATAATTTTTTAATATTATGGTGTGAATTTGAGATAATATTATAGTCAGGTAGTATTTATAAATTTTGCAAAGTATGCAAGTGGTTATATTATATTCGATTGGCTCTGGGAATATCTTATTTTAGCAGGAATATTCGATAAACTACTCAATCATTGGTGGACCCCAATAATGTAATTATCATTTGATCGAGAAAACGACAAAAATATTTTATTGAAATAACTATGAAGTTTTTTACCGCTGATATCGTTGAACTACCTAAGAGTAAAAGTACAAAGAATAATGTGGTCGCATAAGAAGACACCAGATCGATTATCGATGCTTATGTGAGAAGTCACTCGGTTTGATTCCATTATCACGATTAATAATATGAATTATTATAATGATAACGACGCTTTTGTTTTATTCAGATTATTAACGTAATAAAATGTAAACATCTTTTTATATAAAATGTAATACTTTATTAAAGTTATTCTATAAATGTAATATATTATATTTTATTACGATGTCAGATGTTGTTTTGCATAAGGTTGTATATATAAAGGTTTCAGATAGTAAAATGTTTTTATATAAATAGAATATATTATAT
Source organism: Panax quinquefolius (assembly GCA_020205615.1). Taxonomy (NCBI): domain Eukaryota; kingdom Viridiplantae; phylum Streptophyta; class Magnoliopsida; order Apiales; family Araliaceae; genus Panax; species Panax quinquefolius. Next base: position 140,769,621 of record CM035156.1, read on the forward strand.
TTTATTTAAAAGATTTTGCTTTTAAATATGGACCGCCGATTAAAGTAAATCAACTGGACCGCTCATGGATTAATTACTATGCATTCTATTTTCCTATAAATAAGCTCATTCCTTCATTATTTTCTTACTTAATTCATCAAACTCTAGAGAGAGAAATTATAGAGAGTTTATAGAGAGAAAATCTATAGAGAGAAAGAAGAAGAGTATTCTCGTACTTCACTACTTTGATATCCAAAGTCTTTTACTAGTAGGGATATTATTTGTTGTATTCGTAAAGGGTGTTATTCTTTCTTATTCATGAAGAGAACTTCGTTATTCCATTCATTATTATTCTCGTTGAATAACTCGTAAAAGTGGTATACCCTATACATAACCTCAGATACGCCAGACATACCCTATACTTGGTGAAATCTTATGTTATTCCATTCTTATTTATTCTCGTTGAATAACTCAGATACGCGAATCCCCTATACTTGGTGATCTTCTTCTTCGTTATTCCATTCTTTATTATTCTCGCTGAATATCCTCGTCTCGTGTGTTTTTTTAATCGACCGGTTCCATTGTTTATTATTCCGCATTTATTATTCTCGTTGAATATCCTCTGTCTGTGTGTTTTACACCGACCGGTTCCATTGTTTATTATTCAAAGATTTATTATTCTGGTTGATCATCCCGCTCATGTGAATTTCACCCGACCGTTCCGTTATTATTATTCTCGTTGAATAACTCGCGCCTGGCGCAAAGCACCGCATGCACGGTGATTTCTTTTGTTATTCCATTCTTTATTATACCCCATTGGTTAAAACTTTGACTTCTATACTCCATGAAATTAGTAGAATATCCTCGATATTTCATGTTTCATCCAAAGATCTTTTCATGGAAATATTCTTCTTCGATCATTCTTGAATTTTACTCTACAAAAAAAGATCTTGTCGACAATTTGGACGTTAATAATTCCTCGGATAAAATAATTTTGAACTTGTTTTATTGAATTATTATGTCATTGTCATCATCCTCATGATATATTATGTTATCTTCGCTTACGCAAGCATAGATGAACTTAGTATGATTATGACCTGTGGATCATCTTTAAGATAATCACGGCTTGTTATAAATGATGTGATAAAAGTCCTCGCGGTATTCAGAATGCAAGTTGATGGATAGTTTTGGTATGATTATGACTGTGGGTGATTCTAAGATAGTCACGACCATTGATAATTTGATGAAAATCCTCGATCGTGGTATGTGGATGATTAGATATTGTGGTTTATTCATTAAACCGAGTCTTAGTGATAAAAATTTATGAAAACCTTTTAAAACCTAAAAGATAGTAGATTTTATTTTCTACTTGACTTTTTAATGGATCAGATATTCCACCGCAGCTTAAACCGGTTGTTCTATTGTATTTTATCGCTTAACATCGTCAAGGCTAATGATAATTTATTTCGCATTATCTTAGTCATAATATTTCATCGGGCTAGTTGAGCTCACCCTTTCTTTCACCGTTTTCTTCGTGAAATGAGAATATAGCCGGGACTTAGCCTGGAAAAAGAGTAATGGTCCCAAGATAAGATTAGTAGTCCTCACTATTTCGTGAAATAGTGTGATAATAGTTGTAATGAGGACTTTCGAGTATGGATATATCTAAATGACAATATTTGTATTCAAACTCTCGCTTTATGATCGTCAGATGTTACACTACGCTATATATAATTAAGTTTCAGATTGAATTTATGTACCATGTAAGTGGCGCACCCAAGATGGGTGACGATACCTAATTTTGGGGGCGCCACAGCTTGGTATCGTAGCTTAGGATACGATCCCCGCTAAGATGTGAGATAAGAACTAGAGGGGAGAGACGGGAATTCTTCGCTAGTATGACCTACCTAAGTTTATTTGGTATTTGATTGGCTCACGAGAGTATAGTGATAATATGTCGTACGTCAATTAACCCTTATTTTGTGGCGTTGGTTTGAAAATGGCATCCGAGAATGTTGAGAATAAGAATGGAGCATGTGAGACCGCTGATTCTCCATGATCAATAATCGTGACAATGTGCAACAGATGGCGATAATCCTCCCGTAAACAACAACACCGATCAATCGATTTAACCACGACAGACGCTTTAAGAGGTTTTTAGAATTCATGCAACATCAAATAAAAGTTTACTTCGCCCAAAACGTAGGTGGAAACACTGGAAACTCTCGGGTGGTCACCGCTAAACAATTCAAGGAGCCGGGACCACCGGAGTTTAAGGAGAGCCAAAACCACTTCGCGGAAGCATGGATAAAGCAGATTACCAAGATATTTGATGTCTCGATGCTCCGAGGAGCAAAAGGTTCCTTTGCCGCCTTTTACGTGTTGCGCGAGAGAGGCAGACATCGGTGGGAATCCAGAAACGTACTCAACCTCGTCAGATCAAGATATCTTGGGAGAAGTTCCAGAGTCGTTTCAACGACAAATACTTTCCCCGAAAGTATTCGCCATAATAAGGAGGTGGAGTTTATCAAGTTCGAACAAAACAATACGACCGTGTCGCAACACGAGGCAAAATTTCATGAGTTATCACGATTTCAAGGCCCCACTTGGTGGATAATGAAGAGAGAATGACGTTAATGTTTTTAAGAGGTTTGAAGTCCGTAGATACGCCAACATCTTATTTTTCATAAACCGTGGTTTGTATTCAGATGTTGTAAATAGGGCTCGCTTAGTGGAGCGCGATAACGAGTCAACTAACTAAAAAGAGAGCAACCGGCAAAATTATAATACCAAATGAGAGTAGTCATCGGCTTGGACAACAAGCGTGAGGGAATCAACAAAGCAGATATGGTAACCACTTTTGGTGGTAATCAAAACAAAACAATAAGAATGGACATTTCAAGAAAAGGAGATTCAACAATGATGGAAAGACGCCAAGACCAAAGACCCGTTGTTAAGGAAGAGAGAAAGACCACCTATCATATGCTTCAAATGCGAGGAGAGGGACACATCATCCGAATCGCGCCACGCCCTTCCAAAGCATGTTATAATTGTGGAAGAGAAGGTCACTTAGCTCGATTTTGTCGCCATCAAGACAAATTCAACTAGGATGGAGGCACCAAAGGTCGCCCTGCATAAACCAAAGCCCAGAGTTTAAGAGAGAGTTTTTTTTTTTCTCGTGACGAGGAACCCGAATAAAATTATCACTTGTAAGTTAATCATAAGCTCTCATAAGTCTATACCGTGTTAGATACCGCTTCTACCCACTTTTATTTCACCTAGTTGTGTTCAACGTTTAAATTTGACTCAAGAAGTTTAGACTTTGATTTATCGTTGAAACTTCGTTAAGAGAAGCCTTCGCTACTCCATCGCTTATTAATCTTGTTGTTTCAAATAAACACTTTCACGCTATTCGTCGATCTTATCTCTTTGAAAATACTTGCCTTTGAGGTAATTTTTGAAAACAATTGATTAACTACTCATTATTCTTTTTGTAAGGTTGTTAGCTTTCATATTCCTAACCAACTCGTTATATATTAATTCAAAGTAACCAAACCCTAAAGTTAATCATCGTTATATCAAGCCACAAGTAAAGAGCCCCGATCCTTTCGTTGTTGACTTCCTTGTGTGGAATGCAATCAAGCTTTATTTTTTCAGAGGCTTACATCGTGGATCAAGATGGCAAGTTGATAGGTATCATTGTGAGGTGCTATTCAGTTAAGGGATGTAAGTCACAGCTTGGTATTAATGTGACGACTATCCAAGTCTTGGACGAGAGTAACAGCTTTTGAATGATATTTCTATTATTAATAAATTTTCTTGGCGATTCTTGAAGACTTCTTAGCCTACTTAGAGCGTGAAATCGAATTTTGTATTGACCCCAAAGACAAAAACCCATTTCTTAAACCTCAAATATTTCTTCAACTAAAAGGATCTGCTTACGTGGATTATGATGAAAGTCATAATAAAAGCATAGACTAATGAAAATCATGGGTATATGAAGTATTAGTAAGTTTTATGATGAGTTATGTTGGTTAGTATGTGAAAACATGAAAGTTTCTTAGAAATCACAAAGAGTTGAAAATCGATTTTGGTGAAAACGAATATGAAATTCAATCGACCATATCTCCTATTATATTTTGAATTTTTGAGTGTGGTCAAGTCCTAGAGTTAGATCTATGAGTTACCTAACTAATCCAAGTGGAATTACTGAAAAGGTGTTGTAGATTTTGTGTGGACTGATTTTAGCAAAGGAGTGCAAAGCTGCAAAAACCAAAAAAGTCGCTGCCATGATTTTAGAGGGCTGTTTCGGCCACTTAAATTATGAGAAAAATTCTGGCCTTTTGGGACATGAAGGTATATGGTATAAAGTACCTCCTGTCCAAAAATGAGCTCATTCTCGACTTTAAATGAGCAAGTTATGACTATTTCAATATTTAGGTTTTTCCATTAAAAACGCTTATAACCCGAAAGTTCTATAACTCCATGACCATGAAATTTAAACTCGGAGGCTCACATTAACATGTGTAAGGTCCTGCCAAGATTTGGAAATTTTTGGAGTTAAACTTGAGGTAGCTAATTTCTTAAGGAATTAATTAGAAATTGATTTTTGAAAAATAGTAAATGAATTTTAAAAATTCGAGAAAAATATATTTTCATTATGGGACTATATTATGCTAAATCCCGTAAAAGAAATATTTTTGGGACTGATTTGGTATTTTTCATGAAAATAGTTTAGTTACTTAACATATGAGTTAAATATGTTATGTGAAGTAATAAAAGTTGAAAATAGGATTTTATGGCTAGAGAATCCTATATATGTAGTATATGCATATTTTTTTTTTTATGAGGGATTTGATAATTGGTGATGATATTTATGAGTATGGCATTTTGAATGATTAAATGCATTATATGGTAAAAGCGTAAACAATCGAGATAAATTGTTTATAAATTTAAGAAGTGATTAAAATATTGTTATAATATTAATGATATTAGATTATGAGATTATTAATGATTGATAACATGGGGATATTCTGAAACTCGGATAAATTATATTATAAATGTTTAATATTTATCCTTTATCTCATTTGATCGATTCTTTATATCATTATCCTCATCACGCTTATATTACGTTGAAAGTCATCTCGTGTCTCAGTAGCAGTATAGATGGACTTGGTATGATTATGACTGTGGATTGTCTTAAGATAATCATAACCGTAATTGAAAACACGATTATCTTCGTCAGTAGTGCATGGATAATTTGTGGTCGGATACTAATGAATACACGATTATCTTCTTTATGGATAATTTGTGGTCGGATATAATGAATGGATCAGAAAATGGATAATTTGGTCGTGATACTAATGAATACACGATTATCTTCGTCAGAAAGTATGGATAATTTGTGGTCGTGATACTAATGAATACACGATTATCTTGGTCAGAAGTATGGATAATTTGTGGTCGGATACTAATGAATACACGATTATCTTCGCCGAAGTGTATGGATAATTTGTGGTCGTGATACTAATGAAATTACAGGCATGGATAATTTGTGGTCGATACTAATGAATACACGATTATCTTCGCCAGAAGGCATGGATAATTTGTGGTCGTGATACTAATGAACACGATTATCTTCGGTATGGATAATTCGTGGTCGTGATACTAATGAATATCCTCGCCTCAGAAAGGTGGATGATTCGATGATATGGATTAATTATCGAATCGAGTCTCAAAGAATGAAATATTAATTCATGGATGTGGTAAAAGTCATCTTCGTCAGAAGTGTATCGATAGATTTGGTATGATTATGACCAAGGATTATTCTAAGATAATCACGATCAGATTGAAAACACGAATATCCTCTCGCAAAAAGTGTATGGATAATTCGTGGTCGTGATACTATTAAGTCAAGGCCTCAAAGATTATTGGTTTTATAGCTTGTATATCTTTGGCCTCGTTCAGAAGGCAAAGATGAATTGTTAATGAATATCTTCGCGGATTGCAAAGATGAATTTAATGTTTTCAACGATAAAGGTATTCAAGGTATCCTCACCTCTTTATCATACCGTGCACGCACTCTAATTTCGAGGGCTTAAATTCCATAAGGAGAGGGAGATGTGAGACCCCGTGATTTTATCAATAAAGATTTAAATTTTGTTTAAATAATTTTTAATATTATGGTGTGAATTTGAGATAATATTATAGTTGTGGGTAGTATTTATAAATTTTGCAAAAGTATGCAAGTGGTTATATTATATTCGATTGGCTCTGGGGAATATTCTTGGCTTAGCAGGAATATTCAGATAACGGCTCAATCATTGGTGGACCCCACATAATGTAATTCATATCATTTGATCGAGAAAACGACAAAAAATATTTTATTAAAATAACTCATGAAGTTTTACCGCTGATATCGCTGAACTACTCAGAGAGTAAAAGTAAAAAGAATACGGTGGTCGCATAAGAAGCACACCTGTATCGATTATCGATGCTTATGTGAGAAGTCACCGCTTTGATTCCATTATCACGATTAATAATATGAATTATTATAATGATAACGACGCTTTTGTTTTATTCAGATTATTAACGTAATAAAATGTAAACATCTTTTTATATAAAATGTAATACTTTATTAAAGTTATTCTATAAATGTAATATATTATATTTTATTTATATAAGGTCAGCATAAAGTTTTTTGCATAATTTTCAGTGTCGTGATAGTGTTTGCAGATAGTAAAATGTTTTTATATAAATAGAATATATGATATTTTATTTAAAAGATTTTGCTTTTAAATATGGACCGCCGATTAAAGTAAATCAACTGGACCGCTCATGGATTAATTACTATGCATTCTATTTTCCTATAAATAAGCTCATTCCTTCATTATTTTCTTACTTAATTCACCAAACTCTGTAGGGAGAGAAATTATAGAGAGAAGCTTATAGAGAGAAAAAATATATAGAGAAAGAAGAAGAGTATTCTCGGTACTTCACTACTTTGATATCCAAAGGTCTTTTACTAGTAAGGGATATTATTTTGTTGTATTCGTAAGGGGTGTTATTCTTCTTATTCATGAAGAGAACTTCGTTATTCCATTCATTATTATTTCGTTGAATAACTCGTAAAAGTGGTATACCCTATACATAACTCAGATATGCAGATACCCTATACTGGTGAAACCTTATATATTATTCCATTCTTATTTATTCTCGTTGAATAACTCAGATAACGCTTAATCCCCTATACTTGGTGATCTTCTTTCGTTATTCCATTCTTTATTATTCTCGCTGAATATCCCGTCTGCGTGTGTTTTACACCCGACCGGTTCCATTGTTTATTATTCCGCATTTATTATTCTCGTTGAATATCCTCGTCTCAGGTGTTTTACACCGACCGGTTCCATTGTTTATTATTCAAAGATTTATTATTCTGTTGATCATCCCGCGCTTGTGAATTTCACCGACCGTTCCGTTATTATTATTCTATTGAATAACTCGCCTATGCTAAGCACCGCACGCACGGTGATTTCTTTTGTTATTCCATTCTTTATTATACCCAAATGGTTAAAACTTGACTTCTATACTCCATGAAATTAGTAGAATATCCTCGATATTCATGTTTCATCCAAAGATCTTTCATGGAAATATTCTTCCGATCATTCTTGAATTTTACTCTACAAAACAAAGATCATGTCGACAATTTGACGTTAATAATTCCTCGGATAAAATAATTTTGAACTTGTTTTATTGAATTATTATGTCATTGTCATCATCCTCATGTTATATTATGTTATCTTTCGCTTTACGCATAGATGAACTTAGTATGATTATGACTGTGGATCATTTAAGATAATCACGGCTTGTTATAAATGATGTGATAAAAGTCCTCAAAGGTATTCGTAATGCGTTGATGGATAGTTTTTGGTATGATTATGACTGTGGGTGATTCTAAGATAGTCATGACCATTGATAATTTGATGAAAATCCTCGACCGTGGGTATGTGGATGATTAGATATTGTGGTTTATTCATTAAACCGAGTCTTAATGATAAAAATTTATGAAAACCTTTTAAAACCTAAAAGATAGTAGATTTTATTTTCTACTGACTTTTTAATGGATCAGATATTCACCGCAGCTTAAACCGGTGTTCTATTGTATTTTATCGCTTAACATTGTCAAGGCTAATGATAATTTATTCTCGCATTATCTTAGTCATAATATTTTTATCGGGCTAGTTGAGCTCACCCTTTCTTTCACCGTTTCTTCGTGAAATGAGAATATAGCCGGGACTTAGTCTGGGAAAAGAGTGATGGTCCCGAAGATAAGATTAGTAGTCCTCACTATTCGTGAAATAGTGTGATAATAAATGTAATGAGGACTCTCGAGTATGGATATTGTCTAAATGACAATATTCCTATTAGAACTCTCGCTTATTTATTGTCGTATATTACACTACGTATGTATAATTAAGTTTGTATTTGAATTTATGTACCATGTAAGTGGCGACCCAAGATGGGTGACGATACCTAATTTTGGGGGCGCCACATGGATAGTTAATATGGGTAAAATACGCAAATATTTCAAAATAAGCAAGTGGTTATAAAATATTCATTGTTTATTTTGAAGGAATATTCGATTTGGTCGTGGAATATTCTTCATTCGCTTGGGAATATTCGTCGGAATATTACATTGTGGCAGTATTTGCGCTTGTGTGGGCCCCATAACTAAAAAGTTTATCGATGAAGAAAACGATAAATATAAGTTGTTTAAAAAACAACCAGAAGTTGTTATCAAGTTAATCATCGTTAAAATACTCTATGGTTGGTTAAAACACAAGAAGATATTAGACAGTATCGCACCAATTATTGATTCTTACGTAAGAAGGCACTACTCAATAATGGTTACAAAGAATTAATCGCTCAAAGATTTTATCGATTTAATAATTGTCGCATTGATATTTTATATCATCATTGTTTCAATAATTGTCATTACACAAGATTTTTCATTATCGAAGCAATAATTCATATTATCCGAATAATATTATTAGATAACATTATTGGCAATGTCTAGAAAGTTCGCTCTAAGGAGAGGTTTGGTCACCTAATCATGCGCCAAGAAGAGAGAGAATTTTTATCGAAAGCCCCTCTTTCCTGAACTACCGTTGTCAATATCATTGTGATTCTCGTAATATTATTTGTGAATAATTAATTATTGATTCATATGATGAGAAAATATTGATTTTATGTGGATATAGATGGAAAAAAATTTTAATGTGACAATTGTTGAAAATTGAAATTTTATCTTTTTCTCGATAAAATAATTTATTTAAATATATTATTATATTTTAATAATATAATAATGGTGATATTTTTACAACGAATGTGGGATATATGAGTATACGAGGAGGAAGAGTATTTTTTGTTGCAATAAATGTTTAAAACATGTTAAACATGCTCATGGACCCCATTTATCGATTTAAATTTGATTATATTGTAAAATCGCCTGCTTGTGGATTTTGGCCAATTTTTGTTTGAATTTGAAAAACTTTCTTCTCGTAAAGTTGTAGAGAATTGAATTTCCTATAAAAAGTCTCGCGAGTTTCAAATTTTCCGATAAAAGGGCTATTTATTATGAATTATTGAAGTTTCAAGTTCAAATAATTGATTTTTGAAGTTTAAAATATTTAAAATGACAAAAACGTTTTTTTCATTATTGTGGGGGTCTCATATGTGTTAGAAGTGGCTGAATTCAGATTCTAAATGATGGATGAGGAATTTAAAAATTAATATATAATAATATTTTATTAAATTTTCGCTTTGTGTGTTCTAAGCATTTTCCTATAAATAGGTGCTTAGGTTAGAATTGAAAATCACACCGTAAATCAAGTTTTCTCTCTATATTATCGAGTTTATTCTTGTGAGTATTTTGAGTATATTTTGAGTATTCTATATACTGCAAGTTCAAGTCATAGCCTATATCCTGTTTCAAACTGTAAGATCGATCTTTCGAGGTAAGTGGATATTATTTTTTTTCAGAATGATATTATTTCTTCAATATCATTATGTTGAAATATCGATCCAAGTTTTTATCAAATTTGAACTTTTTGTGCTCTGAGTTACTATTCACGATACTGAAGACTATTCACGATACTTGAGTTACTATTCACGATTTATTTACTAAGACTATTCATCTAAAAATGAAAAATTTTTTCTTTCGTCCTCAAAATATCTATTCGGATACTAGCTTTGATCAGATCCATGTTTTGATCATTCTCGAATTTTACACCACTATGATTATTTTTGAGGTATTTTTGGACATGGATAAAACAAAGTACTTAATCCTTAATCCTTAATCCTTGCTCATTTTGTTTCAATCGATTCGCTTTTTTAAAAATATTTTTCATCATCCTCACCTTAAATGATGATATTATTGAATATCTTTGGCCTCAGAGTGCAAAAGATGAATGATTTCAAGAATATCTTTGGCCCAGAGTAAAAGATGAACAGTGTTTAGATTGAACATGACTAATCGATGAATATCTTCGCCTCAGTAGTGCAAAAGATGAATATTTGATTCCAGATATATATCGATTGATGTTACAGGATAAAAGAGAGACGATGAACTTTTAAATTCATACATGTAGAAGATAGTAGTTTGCATTCTCTACTTAACTCTTCTAATGAATTATTATTTCACCATGTAATATCGATGATTTAAAATTTGTTGTCTATCAGATTCTATTAGATTTTTCCCCGTCAAGACTAACGATAATTTGTTGTATATTATCTTAGTCATAATATTCTTTATCGGGCTAGTTGAGCTCACCCTTTTCCTTTTTGTTCCATTTTTCTTCTCGTGAGGCTAGAATATACGAGTAGTACTAGCCTCAAAATGGAATGAAGGTTCTAGAGAGAGTTGTTTAGTAGTCCCTCACCATTTTTGTAAAATAATGTATCAATAAATGTGATGAGGATTTATTTGAGTATAGATATTGTCTGTAAGATAATATTTGTATTCAAACTCACAGCTTTTATCGTTGTAATAATAAAGTTGTAGTTGTTTTCACATCATGTATCGACAACCCCGTAATGGGTGATGTATACCTATTTTGGGGGCGCCACAGCTTGGTATCGTAGCTTAGGATATGATCTCCATGAGATCTGGGAATAGAACCAGAGAGGGGAGAGACGAGTAAATCCTTCGCTAAAGTGTGTCCTACCTAAGCTTATTTGTTAGTTGGTCAAGATATAGGGATATTATGTGATATATTGATTTTTAATTAACCCTTGTTTTACGACAAGATTTGAGAATGTCGATCGAGAATATTAACAATGGAAATGAGACCGTGGAGACGCTCAGACTCACCAACGAGGAGAACGGCAACAGTCGGGCAATGTTCCTCCCGTGAACAACACCATCGAAAGCGATGATGAACGAGGGATGTTTAGAAGCTTTTTTGCAGCTCATGCAAAATCGCACGAGGAGACTCGTGTTCAAAATATAGAGGAAATGATAGCAATTCAAGGGTTGTCATGCAAGCAGCTTCAAAGAGTCGGGACCACTGTAATTTAAGGGAAAGCCGATCCGATCACATGAAACACGGGTCAAGCAAATTACCAAGATATTCGATGTCTGGGATGCACGGAGGAACAGAAGGTTCCATTCGCCACCTTTATGTTCGTGCAAGCAGGCGCATCATCGGTGGGAGTCTGTGAAGCTGCACTCCATCCAACAAGACTCAAAGATGTCTTGGGAGACGCTTTCAGAAACTATTTAATGACAAATACTTTCCGAAAGTGTTCGGCTATATGAAGGAAGTGGAGTTCATCGATTAGAACAAAACAACACGATTTGTCTCAAAGACGAGGCAAAGTTTGCAGAGTTATCCGTGTTTTCAGACCTCATTTGGTGGAGAATGAGGAACGATGACGCGGATGTTTTCGAGAGGTTCAAACCCAGAGATACGCATACAATATCTCATTTCTCATAAATTTTCTCTATTCAGATGTTGTTAATGTGGCTCAATTGTTAGAGCGAGATAACGAGTATGTTCAACCGAGGACCATAACCGTGGATCATATCGTAGATAAAAGAACAATGTAATAAATGATAACCAAATGAGAAGAAAAACAGACGGACAAAATGGTAACCACCGTGTGGTAATCATGGCCATGAAAATAGAAGAAGCGAGTCAGAGGAGATTTTAAAAGAGGAGATTTAACAACGACTATGTGAAGACGACAAAGGTTTAAGAAAGAATCGGTTCTAAGGAGGAGGAGAACGACCACCCGGCCATATGCTATAAATGCGGAAAGAGGGACATATCACCAAACCGCCCACAACAGCTCAAGGTATGCTATAATTGTGGAAAGGAAGGACATATCGCCGAGATCAGACGGCAGAAGCAAAACCTAGTTCAATGGGGATGGTGACTCAAAAGATCGCCCCGTAAAAGTCAAAGTCAACGATTCCGGAAGAGCGTTTGTTGTGATCGGTCAAAATGCGAGGAACCCAAACGAGGTGATCACGGTAAGCTATTTATAAATTCTCGCAAGTTTATACCTTACTTGATACGGTATACCCATTCATTTATCTCTCCCGCATGTGCTCAACGCTTAAACTTGACCGAGAAATTAGACTTTTGACCTATCTCGTGGAAACTCCGTTAGAGAAACTTTCATCACATCCATCGCTTATAAATCTTGTTTGATTCAAGTTGGCACCATCACCTTACCCGTGATTTTATCTCTTTAAAGATACTTGCTTTTGATGTGATTTTAGGATTGATTGGTTAACTACTCATCATGCCAAAATTGATTGTTTTCGTAAGGTTGTTAGTTTTCATATTCCTAACCAACCCGTTGTATTTAATTCAAGCAACTAAACCATTAAAATCAATCACCGCCATATCTAATCATAAAGCTATTCGCTTATTGAAAAAATGGATGTCAAGCTTTCTTAGCCCATGTTATGGATTTGAATAAAGACACGCCAAATTTGAATAATATTCCGTTGTTATATCGATTTTCCGACGATTTCAAGAACTTCCTGGCCTACCCCGTAACGTGAAGTCAATTTTTATCGATCTTGAACCCGGTACAAAGCCCATTTCTAAAACCCCATATCGAATGGCTCCTATTGAACTTCAGAGTTAAAGGTCCAACTACGTGAATTGTTGGACATCGGCTTCATTCGCCCTAGTACATCTCCTCGGGGTGCTCCTGCTTTATTCAGTAAAGAAGAAAGACGGAGTATGCGACTTTCAGTATCGACTATCTGGAATCGAACCATGTCACCATCAAGAATAGGTATCCTCACCTCGATTGATGACTTGTTCGACCAGCTTGTAAGGGGCACAATTTTTTCAAAAATCGATCTTCGCTCGATATCATCACCAAGATTAGAATCGAGGATATTCCAAAGACCGCCTTAACTCCCCAGATGGGCATTATGAATTTTAGTCATGTCTTTTGACTAACTAATGCTCCTCGCGGCTTTCATGGATATGATGAACCGAGTATTCAAGGAATATTTGGATCATTTTGTTGTTGTTTTTATTGATGACATCCTCATATATTCCAAAAGTCGTGAAGATCATGAGCACCATTTGAAGTCGGTACTCCAAAGGCTTCGTGAAAACAAACTATATGCCAAATTGAAGAAATGCGAAGTTCGCTTCGAGGAAGTAGCATTCCTTGGGCACGTGGTGTCAAAAAACATGGAGTATCCGTGGATCCGGCCAAGATTCAAGCAATACAAAGTTGGGAGCAACCAAGTTGGTGATCAAGTAATAGTTTTTTTGGGCTTAGCCGGTTATTATCTGAGATTCGTGGAAGGGTTTTCTAATCGCTACTCCATTAACTCAAATTAACTCCTAAGGATACAAAATTGCTTGGAGCGAAGAATGCGAGAAGAGTTTCCAAGAGCTTAAGAGGAGACTTATTTCTAAGACTCGTTTCTAACAATACCATCCGTTCGGATGGATTTGTTATCTACAAAATGATGCTTCGTGCAAAGGGTTAGGATGTGTTCTCATGCAACGGGAAAGTCATAGCCTACGCCTCATGACAACTTAAAGAGTATGAGAGGAATTATCCTACTCATGATCTAGAGTGGCAAAGCAAATGTTGCGCGCTTAAAGATATGGAGGCACTATCTATATGGGGAGAAAGTGGAGATATATTCGCACCATAAAAGCCTTAAATATTTCTTCACTCAAAAAGAACTCAACACGCGGCAACGACGCTGGCTCGAGCTATTGAAAGACTAATTACCACACTATTCAATACCATCCCGAAAAGTTTAACGTAGTAATGATTTATGCCGAGTAGAAGATCATATGCGGAATGAGTGCGATGATGTCAAGTATACGACAGAGCCAACTTTAATAGAAAAAGTTAAGGTCGCTTCAAGCCACCCAACCCGAGCGATGATGCGTATGAAGAAGAAAGTACAAGAAGGAGCTATTCCTAAGCTTAGAATCGATGAAGAAGGAATACTTCGAGTCCACTCTGACTTTCAGGTCCCTAACGACTGATTTGAAGTACAAGATTATGATGGAGGCACACAATACACCATTTGCAATCCATCTCGAAGTACTAAAATGTATCGTGATCTTCACATACATTTTGGTGGAACAATATGAAGAGAGAGATTGCAAAGTTTATCTCAATGTGTTTAACTTGTCAACGTAAAAGGCGAGCATCTAGTACCTAAGGGTCCCGCAGCAACCACTGAGATTCCGAAATGGAAGTGGGAACACATTACCATGGATTTCGTTACGGGGTCTTCCTACGGCTTTCAAGGCATCAATGCTATTTGGGTTATTGTTGATAGATTAACCAAGTCCGCTTCATTTCTTGCCGACACGGAGACTTATTCCTTGAACGCCTTGCTAGTATGTACGTGAATGAGATTGTGAGGTTGTATGGCATGCCTCAGATCCATAGTTTTCGGATCGTGACCCAAGATTCACTTCAAGATTTTGGGTTAGCTTGCAAAAAGCTATGGGCACGGATTTATTTATTGGGTTCGCAAGATACCATCCTCAAACGGACGGACAATCGAGAGGACTATTCAAACTCTTGAAGATCTATTAAGACTCGTGGTCCTAGACTTCAAGGGCGCTTGGGATAAGTATTTACCATGGTGGAATTCTCCTACAACAACAGCTTATCGTGCAAGTATAGGTGTGGCTCCATTCAAGCATTATATGGACGAAAGTGTCGCTCTCCAAGATGTTGGGACGAGGTGGGTGAAGCAACATTGTTGGGACCCGAAGTTGGTACGTATGACTCACTTTAAAAGATCCAAATGATTCGACAACGATACAAACGGCACAAGATCGATAAAAAGAGTTATGGATCTTCATCGAAAGGACGGAATTTAGTATGGGGATCATGTATTGTCATGAAGTTGCTCCATGGAAGGGAGTTACAAGATTTTGGGAAGAGAGGAAAGCTCAATCCACCATTTATTGGTCCATTTCAAATTCTCGACCGAGTAGGAAATGTAGCCTATAGACTCGCTGCAAGCATTCTCCGAGTATGTCTCGTGTTCATAATGTGTTTCATATATCCGCATTTCGTAAATATGTGAAAGACCCAACCACGTTATAGAAGTTAGAAACCTGACGAGATAGCCAAGACTTAACGTATGAGGAGGTAATTGCCAAGATTTTGGATAGAAGGAGCATGTCCCACGCCAAGAAAGGTCATACCACAAGTTAAAGTTTTGTGGAGGAATCATGCTATAGAGGAAATGACCGGGAATTGAAACGGAAATGAAAGCGAGGTATCCTCACCTTTTCAAACACTGTGTACGTGACGCCAATTTCGAGGACTTAAATTTCATAAGGAGGGAGGTCAGAAGACCCCAACTTATTATTAATGAAATTTAATTTTCTATTTATTATTTTGAAATAGTAAGGGTTGATTTGATTAATGTGGATAGTTATGGGTAAAATACGCAAATATTTCAAAATAAGCAAGTGGTTATAAAATATTCATTGTTGTTTGGGAATATTCGCTTGGTCGTGGAATATTCTCATCGCTTGGGAATATTTCAGACGACTACGCCAGGTAGCCTTTTGTGGGCCCCATAACTGAAAAAGTTTATCGATGAAGAAAACGACAAATATAAGTTGTTTTAAAAAAATAACAGAAGTTGTTACAAGCTAATATAATCGTTAAAATACTCTTGTGGTTAAAACACAAGAAGATACCAGATCGCACCAATTATCGATTCTTACGTAAGAAGGCACTACTCAATAATGGTTACAAAGAATTATCGCTCAAAGATTTTATCGATTTAATAATTGTCATATTGATATTTTATATTATTGTTGTTTCAATAATTGTCATTACACAAGATTTTTCATTATCGAAGCAATAATTCATATTATCCTAATAATATTATTAGATAACATTATTGGCAATGTCTAGAAAGTTCGCTCTAAGGAGAGGTTTGGTCACCTAATTCGCGCTACAAGAAGGAGAAATTTTATCGAAAGCCCTCTTCCTCGAACCGCCTCGTCACAATATTGGATTCTCGTAATATTATTTGTGAATAATTAATTATTGATTCATATGATGAGAAAAATATTGATTTTATGTGGATATAGATGGAGAAAAATTTTAATGTGACAATTGTTGAAAATTGAAATTTTATCTTTTTCTCGATAAAATAATTTATTTAAATATATTATTATATTTTAATAATATAATAATGGTGATATTTTTACAACTAATGTGGGATATATGAGTATATACGAGGAGGAAGAGTATTTTTGTTGCAATAAATGTTTAAAACATGTTAAACATGTCATGGACCCCATTTATCGATCAAATTTGATTATAATGTAAAATCGCCTCGCTTGTGGATTTTGGCCAATTTTGTTTGAATTTGAAAACTTTTTTCTCGCAAAGTTGTAGAGAATTGAATTTCCTATAAAAAGTCATGAGTTTTGAATTTTCCGATAAAAGGGCTATTTATTATGAATTATTGAAGTTTCAAGTTCAAATAATTGATTTTTGAAGTTTTAAATATTTAAAATGACAAAAACGTTTTTTTTCATTATTGTGGGTCTTCATATGTGTTAGAAGTGGCTGAATTCAGATTCTAAATGTGTATGTAGGAATAAAAATTAATATATTAATATTTTATTAAATTTTCGCTTTTTGTGTTCTAAGCATTTTCCTATAAATAGGTGCTTAGGTTAGAATTGAAAATCACACCGTAAATCAAGTTTTCTCTCTATATTATCGAGTTTATTCTTGTGAGTATTTTGAGTATACTTTGAGTATTGCTATACTGCAAGTTCAAGTCATAGCCTATATCCCCTGTTTCAACTGTAAGATCGATCTTCGAGGTAAGATATTATTTTTTTTTTCAGAATGATATTATTTCTTCAATATCATTATGTTGAAATATCGATCCAAAGTTTTTTATCAAATTTGGAACTTTTGGTGCTCTGAGTTACTATTCACGATACTATTCAAGACTATTCACGATACTATTCTGCATTATTCACTTAATACTAAGACTATTCATCAAAAAATGAAAAATTTTTCTTTTCGTTCAAAATATCTATTTGGATACTAGCTTTGATCAGATCCATGTTTTGATCATTCTTGAATTTTACACCACTATGATTATTTTTGAGGTATTTTGGACATGGATAAAACAAAAGTACTAATCCTTAATCCTTAATCCTCATCATTTTGTTTTCATCGGATTCGCTTTTTTAAAAATATTTTTCATCATCCTCGCCTTAAATGATGATATTATTGAATATCTTCGCCTCAGTAAGCAAAAGATGAATGATTTTCAAGAATATCTTTCGCCCGTAAAAAAAAAGATGAAACAGTGTTTAGATTAATACGACTAATCGATGAATATCTTCGCCCTCAGAGTAAAAGATGAATATTTGATTCCGTATATATATCGATTGATGATGTTACAGGATAAAAGATAGACGATGAACTTTTAAATTCATACATGTAAGATAGTAGTTTGCATTCTCTACTTAACTCTTCTAATGAATTATTATTTTCACATGTAATATTGATTTAAAATTTGTTGCCTATCAGATTCTATTAGATTTTTCCTCGTCAAGACTAACGATAATTTGTCAGATATTATCTTAGTCATAATATTCTTTATCGGGCTAGTTGAGCTCACCCTTTTCCTTTTTGTTCCATTTTTCTTCTCGTGAGGAGTAGAATATAAATGAGTAATTTAGCCTCAAAATGGAATGAAGGTTCTAGAGAGAGTTGTTTAGTAGTCCTCACCATTTTTGTAAAATAATGTATCAATAAATGTGATGAGGATTTATTTGAGTATAGATATTGTCTAGAAGATAATATTTGTATTCAAACTCACGCTTTTATCGTTGTAATAATAAAGTTGTAGTTGTTTCGCATCATGTATCGACAACTCGTAATGGGTGATGTATACCTATTTTGGGGGCGCCACGCTTGGTATCGTAGCTTAGGATACGATCTCCAAGAGATCGGGGAATAGAACCAGAGGGAGAGACGAGTAAATCCTTCGCTAAGGTGTCCTACCTAAGCTTATTTGTTAGTTGGTCAAGATATAGGATATTATGTGATATATTGATTTCTTAATTAACCCTTGTTTTATGACAAGATTTGAGAATGTCGATCGAGAATATTAACAATGGAAATGAGACCGTGGAGACGCTCAGACTCACCAACGAGGAGAACGGTAACAGTCGGGCAATGTTCCTCCCGTGAAACAACACCATCGAAAGCAGATGATGAACGAGGGATGTTTAGAAGCTTTTTGCAGCTCATGCAAAATCGCATTTAGGAGACTCGTGTTCAAAATATAGGAGGAAATGATAGCAATTCACCAAGTTGTCACAAACCAAGCAGCTTCAAAGAGTCGGGACCACCGTAATTTAAGGGAAAGCCGATCCGATCATGGCGAAACACGGGTCAAGCAAATTACCAAGATATTCGATGTCTGGGATGCATTTGAGGAACAGAAGGTTCCATTCGCCACCTTTATGTTCCCATGAAAGCAGCATCATCGGTGGGAGTCTGTGAAGCGCACTCCATCCACCAAGACTCAAAGATGTCTTCGGGAGACATTTCAGAACTATTTAATGACAAATACTTTCCCGAAAGTGTTCGGCTATATGAAGGAAGTGGAGTTCATCGATTAGAACAAAACAATACGATTTGTCTCAAAGACGAGGCAAAGTTTGCAGAGTTATCCGTGTTTCAGACCTCATTTGGTGGAGAATGAGGAACGATGACGCGGATGTTTCGAGAGGTTTGAAAACCCAAGATACCACAATATCTCATTTCTCATAAATTTTCTCTATTCAGATGTTGTTAATGTGGCTCAATTGTTAGAGCGAGATAACGAGTATGTTCAACCGAGGGACCATAACCGTGGATCGCATCGTAGATAAAGCACCAATGTAATAATGATAACCAAATGGAGAAAGAAACAGACGGACAAAAATGGTAACCACTGGTGGTAATCATGGCCATGAAAATAGAAGAAGCGAAATGAGGAGATTTTAAAAGAGGAGATTTAACAACGACTATGTGAAGACGACAAAGGCGTTTACGGCAAAGAATCGGTTCTAAGGGAGGAGAACCACCACCCATTATATGCTATAAATGCGGAAAGAGGGACATATCACCAAACCGCCCACAACAGCTTCAAGGTATGCTATAATTGTGGAAAGGAAGGACATATCGCCGAGATTGTATTTGCAGAGCGAAACCTAGTTCATGGGACGGTGACTCAAAAGATCGCCCCGTAAAAGTCAAAGTCAACGATTCCGGAAGAAGAGCGCTTTGTTGGATCGGTCAAAATGCGAGGAACCCAAACGAGGTGATCACGGTAAGTTATTTATAAATTCTTGTGAAGTTTATACCTTTACTGATGATACCCGGCATACCCATTCATTTATCTCTCCCGCATGTGCTCAACGCTTAAACTCGACTCGAGAAATTAGACTTTGACCTATCTCGTGGAAACTCCGTTAGAGAAACTTTCATCACATCCATCGCTTATAAATCTTGTTTGATTCAAGTTGGCACCATCACCTTACCCGCTGACCTTATCTCTTTAAAGATACTTGCTTTTGATGTGATTTTAGGATTGATGGTTAACTACTCATCATGCCAAAATTGATTGTTTTCGTAAGGTTGTTAGTTTTCATATTCCTAACCAACCCGTTGTATTTAATTCAAGCAACTAAACCATTAAAATCAATCACCGCTATATCTAATCATAAAGCTATTCGCTTATTGAAAAACGGATGTCAAGCTTTCTTAGCCCATGTTATGGATTTGAATAAAGACACGCCAAATTTGAATAATATTCCGTTGTTATCGATTTTCCGACGATTTTCAAGAACTTCCTGGCCTCACCCCGTAACGTGAAGTTGAATTCTTTATCGATCTTCAACCCGTACAAAGCCCATTTCTAAAACCCCATATCGAATGGCTCCTATTGAACTTCAGAGTTAAAGGTCCAACTACGTGAATTGTTGGACATCGGTTTCATTCTGGCCCTAAGACATCTCCTCGGGGTGCTCCTGCTTTTATTCAGAAAGAAGAAAGACGGAGTATGCGATTTCAGATCGACTATCTGGAATCGAACCATGTCACCATCAAGAATAGGTATCCTCACCTCGATTGATGACTTGTTTGACCACTTGTAAGGGGCACAATTTTTTCAAAAATCGATCTTCGCTCGATATCATCAAACCAAGATTAGAATCGAGGATATTCCAAAGACCGCTTTTTCGTAATCCCCAGATGGGCATTATGAATTTTAGTCATGTCTTTTGACTAACTAATGCTCCTCGCGGCTTTCATGGATATGATGAACCGAGTATTCAAGGAATATTTGATCAATTCGTTGTTGTTTTTATTGATGACATCCTCATATATTCCAAAAGTCGTGAAGATTCATGAGCACCATTTGAAGTCGGTACTCCAAAGGCTTCGTGAAAACAAACTATATGCCAAATTGAAGAAATGCGAAGTTCGCTTCGAGGAAGTAGCATTCCTTGGGCACGTGGTGTCAAAACATGGAGTATCCGTGGACCCACAAGATGAAGCAATACAAAGTTGGGAGCAACCAAGTTTCATGGATCAAGCACGTAGTTTTTGGGCTTAGCCGGTTATTATCGGAGATTCGTGGAAGGGTTTTCTAATCGCTACTCCATTAACTCAAATTTAACTCCTAAGGATACAAAATTGCTTGGAGCGAAGAATGCGAGAAGAGTTTCCAAGAGCTTAAGAGGAGACTTATTTCTAAGACCTTTCTAACAATACCATCCGTCTTGGATGGATTTGTTATCTACAAACGATGCTTCGTGCAAAGGGTTAGGATGTGTTCTCATGCAACGGGAAAGTCATAGCCTATGCCTCGCGACAACTTAAAGAGTATGAGAGGAATTATCCTACTCATGATCTAGAGTCAAGCAAAGCAAATGCTTTTGCCGCTTAAAGATATGGAGGCACTATCTATATGGGGAGAAAGTGGAGATATATTCGCACCATAAAAGCCTTAAATATTTCTTCACTCAAAAAGAACTCAACACGCAAGCAATGACGCTGGCTCGAGCTATTGAAAGACTACCACCACACTATTCAATACCATCCCGAAAAGTTTAACGTGGTAGCCGACGCGTTGAGTAGAAGATCATATGCGGGAATGAGTGCGATGATGTCAAGTATATACGACAGAGCCAACTTTAATAGAAAAAGTTAAGGTTGCTTCAAGCCACCCAATCTTGAGTCGATGCGTATGAAGAAGAAAGTACAAGAAGGAGCTATTCCTAAGCTTAGAATTGATGAAGAAGGAATACTTTGAGTCCACTCTAGACTTTCAGGTCCCTAACGACTGATTTGAAGTACAAGATTACGATGGAGGCACACAATACACCATTTGCAATCCATCTCCGAAGTACTAAAATGTATCGTGATCTTCGACATACATTTTGGTGGAACAATATGAAGAGAGAGATTGCAAAGTTTATCTCAATGTGTTTAACTTGTCAACGGTAAAGGCGAGCATCTAGTACCTAAGGGTCCGCTGCAACCACTTGAGATTCAAATGGAAGTGGGAACACATTACCATGGATTTCAGCATACGGGTCTTCCTACGCTTTCTCAAGGCATCAATGCTATTTGGGTTATTGTTGATAGATTAACCAAGTCTCGCTTCATTTTTGCCGACACGGAGACTTATTCCTTGAACGCCTTGCTAGTATGTATGTTGAATGAGATTGTGAGGTTGCATGGCATGCCAGTATCCATAGTTTTGGATCGTGACCCAAGATTCACTTCAAGATTTTGGGTTAGCTTGCAAAAAAGCTATGGGCACGGATTTACGATCTGGTTCAAGCATACCATCCTCAAACCGGACGGACAATCAGAAAGGACTATTCAAACTCTTGAAGATTTATTAAGACTCGTGTCCTAGACTTCAAGGGCGCTTGGGATAAGTATTTACCATTGGTGGAATTCTCCTACAACAAAAAGCTTATCGTGCAAGTATAGTGTGGCTCCATTCAAGCATTATATGGACGTAAAGTGTCGCTTCTCAAATATGTTGGGACGAGGTGGGTGAAGCAACATTGTTGGGACCCGAAGTTAGTACGTATGATCACCGAAAAGATCCAAATGATTCGACAACGATACAAAACGGCACAAGATCGACAAAAGAGTTATGCGGATCTTCATCGAAAGGACGTGGAATTTAGTATGTGGGATCATGTATTGTCATGAAGTTGCTCCATGGAAGGGAGTTACAAGATTTGGGAAGAGAGGAAAGCTCAATCCACCATTTATTGGTCCATTTCAAATTCTCGACCGAGTAGGAAATGTAGCCTATAGACTCGCAAGCATTCCTCCGAGTATGTCTCGTGTTCATAATGTGTTTCACATATCTGCATTTTCAGAATATGTGAAAGACCCAACCACGTTATAGAAGTTAGAACCGGACGAGATAGCCAAGACTTAACGTATGAGGAGGTACCGCCAAGATTTTGGATAGAAGGAGCATGTCCCACGCCAAGAAAGGTCATACCACAAGTTAAAGTTTTGTGGAGGAATCATGCTATAGAGGAAATGACCGGGAATTGGAAACGGAAATGAAAGCGAGGTATCCTCACCTTTTCAAACACCAGTACGTGACGCCAATTTCGAGGACGAAATTTCATAAGGAGGGAGGTTGTAAGACCCCAACTTATTATTAATGAAATTTAATTTTCTATTTATTATTTTGAAATAGTAAGGGTTGATTTGATTAATGTGGATAGTTATGGGTAAAATACGCAAATATTTCAAAATAAGCAAGTGGTTATAAAATATTCATTGTTGTTTGGGAATATTCGTTTGGTCGTGGAATATTCTTCATCGCTTTGGGAATATTCGCATTTATTTGTACAGCAGTTTTTTGTGGGCCCCATAACTAAAAGCGATTGGATGAAGAAAACGACAAATATAAGTTGTTTAAAAATAAACAACAGAGTTGTTATCATTAATAATAATCGTTAAAATACTCTTGTGGTTAAAACACAAGAAGACATTTACCAGATTGCACCAATTATTGATTCTTACGTAAGAAGGCACTACTCAATAATGGTTACAAAGAATTATCGCTCAAAGATTTTATCGATTTAATAATTGTCATATTGATATTTTATATTGTCGTTGTTTCAATAATTGTCATTACACAAGATTTTTCATTATCGAAGCAATAATTCATATTATCCTAATAATATTATTAGATAACATTATTGGCAATGTCTAGAAAGTTCGCTTAAGGAGAGGTTTGGTCACCTAATGCAAGGCCGCCAAGAAGGAGAAATTCTTATCGAAAGCCCCTCTTTCCTGAACCGCCCTCGTTCACAATATCAGGATTCTCGTAATATTATTTGTGAATAATTAATTATTGATTCATATGATGAGAAAAATATTGATTTTATGTGGATATAGATGGAGAAAATTTTTAATGTGACAATTGTTGAAAATTGAAATTTTATCTTTTTCTCGATAAAATAATTATTTAAATATATTATTATATTTTAATAATATAATAATGGTGATATTTTTACAACGAATGTGGGATATATGAGTATACGAGGAGGAAGAGTATTTTTGTTGCAATAAATGTTTAAAACATGTTAAACATGTCATGGACCCCATTTATCGATCGAAATTTGATTATAAATTGTAAAATCGCTTCTGCTTGTGGATTTTTTGGCCAATTTCTGTTTGGAATTTGGAAAAACTTTCTTCCGCAAAGTTGTAGAGAATTGAATTTCCTATAAAAAATCGCGAGTTTCGAATTTTTCCGACAAAAGGGCTATTTATTGTGAATTATTGAAGTTTCAAGTTCAAATAATTGATTTTTGAAGTATAAATATTTAAAATGACAAAACGTTTTTTTTGTCATTATTGTGGGTCTTGCATGTGTTAGAAGTGCTGAATTCAGATCTCTAAATGTGGGCGAGGAATAAAAATTAATAAATTAATATTTTAATAAATTTTCGCTTTGGTGTTCTAAGCATTTTCCTATAAATAGGTGCTTAGGTTAGAATTGAAAATCACACCGTTAAAATCAAGTTTTTCTCTATATTATCGAAAGTTTATTCTTGTGAGTATTTTGAGTATATTTTGAGTATTGCTATACGCAAGTGCAAGTTCAAGTCATAGCCTATATCCCTGTTTCATTTTTGTAAGTAATGATCTTTCGAGGTAAGGGATATTATTTTTTTTTCAGAATGATATTATTTCTTCAATATCATTATGTTGAAATATTGATCCAAGTTTTTTTATCAAATTTGGAACTTTTGGTGTTTGAGTTACTATTCACGACGATGACTATTCACTATTCACGATACTTAGATTATTCACTTAATACTCAAGACTATTCATCGAAAAATGAAAAATTTTCTTTTTCGTCTAAAATATCTATTCTCGGATACTAGCTTTGATTGTATCCATGTTTTGATCATTCTTGAATTTTACACCACTATGATTATTTTTGAGGTATTTTTGGACATGGATAAAACAAAGTACTAATCCTTAATCCTTAATCCTCTTGTCATTTTGTTTCATCGGATTCGCTTTTTTAAAAATATTTTTCATCATCCTACCTTAAATGATGATATTATTGAATATCTTTCGCTCAGAAAGTGCAAAAGATGAATGATTTTGAAGAATATCTTTGGCCCGTAGAAAGCAAAGATGAAATGGTGTGTTTAGATGAATATGACTAATCGATGAATATATTCGCCTCAGAGTGTAAAAGATGAATATTTGATTCCGTATATATATCGATTGATGTTATAGGATAAAAGATAGACGATGAACTTTTAAATTCATACATAGAAGATAGTAGTTTGCATTCTCTACTTAACTCTTCTAATGAATTATTATTTCATCACGTAATATTGATTTAAAATTTGTTGTCTATCAGTATTCTATTAGATTTTTCCCGTTGAAGACTAACGATAATTTGTTGTATATTATCTTAGTCATAATATTCTTTATCGGGCTAGTTGAGCTCACCCTTTTCCTTTTTGTTCCATTTTTCTTCTCAAGAGGCTAGAATATACGAAGTATTTAGCCTGGGTATGGAATGAAGGTTCTAGAGAGAGAGTTGTTTAGTAGTCCTCACCATTTTTGTAAAATAATGTATCAATAAATGTGATGAGGATTTATTTGAGTATAGATATTGCTGTAAGATAATATTTGTATTCAAACTCACAGCTTTACTGTTGATAATAATAAAGTTGTAGTTGCTTTCGATATCATGTATTGACAACTCGTAGGAATGGGTGATGTATACCTATTTTGGGGTCGACCTCCCGCGAAGAATGGATATTTCTATCCAATACTGACATAAACAGAGATATCATTGACCCCCCAGGAGATATCTCTGTTGCTATAGCTACTGGATTAAAGGACACTATCTCTACTTCCTCCTCTATCATCCCATCAAATACTGACATGTAGTCAGCTTCCTCAGAGTCTCCAGACTCAATAATCACTACATCTGGATCTGCTGCTATCGGGTTCGGTATAACCTCTACTTGGTTCACCGACTCTTCGCTAATGGTTTGACCATTTACAAATATTTTGTTTACTCCTGACATCTACACAAAACAATTAAGTTGATTAGTACACATCAGTAGAATAATAAAAACACATAACATAATCATAATACATTTTTATAAGGTTATTTTCTTCTTGTACTTCTTTGACTTCTCTTAAGGTTATGACTTAAGGTTTTTAATCCCCCCTTAAGTTTTATAACCTAATGTTTTGATACCAACCTGTGACGCCTCTAAATCTGGGTATCTTTCAATCCGACAGATGGTGCTACACGGTACTACCATTCACACATACATTCAATTGAAAGGTCTCCAATGAACGAATATGTCTTCTATATAATCAAAATAATATTACATTTCCCCAGGTTCTTTATAACCTATTCATTCGTTCTTGTCATAATATTCAATATATTACAGACATTCAACTATTCTATTACATAAGTAATCTAAGGGTTCGTCTACGCCTTGCCTGAGCCTTCGGTCCGCTCGATCTTAGCTGTGTTCATATGGTTCAAGCAAGAGTGAGCATGACTAGCTCAGTAAGTACTACAATTCTAATAAACCACATGCTTGAAACATAGAACTCATATATCTTCAGTAACTGAACAATAGTTACAAAGTACTATCGATAATTCAAAATAGCACTTCTTTTCATTCAAAACGTTTTACAACAATAATATTCATTAAAACATCAATTCCGGTCCAAGACCTTGAGCATTACATAAGTTCTTTTGAAAAGGACAACCCGGCACTAAGTCCGTAAGTTCGACATTACTTACGAGCACTTCTAGATGATCAGCCTATAGTACTCTATGTTGATCAACACTACATTCATTAAACGTGTATACGTTTAAGTTGTGGCAACCTCACGTGCCTGTCGTTAAACGACGAAAACATTTTAGCATACTCAGTCCTCGATTAAAAACAATACCAATATAACTCGGTAAACATTAATCATGCTTGACAGATTCATAATATAAGTCTAGCCGAAAGGATTGGCTTTGACTTCATCATTCAAGACTTCATGCGAAAGAATACATGAATTACAAAGCTTGTCCAGACTGAACTGGAACAAGGGTTAGAATACTTGCCTTCAACGTCTGCTACTGTTTATAACACGTACACTTTAAGTCTCTAAGTCTCTATAGTAATGACAATATCACATAACACATTAGGTCATAAATGAACATACATAAACCCTAATATATCTTACCCTTCTTCTCAATCTAATTATAATTTAGATTTATTATTATAAGTTCTAGCTTTTCATTATGTCATTCTCATTACGTTCATCTTCAATTGATTATTAACCTTTAATCATCATACATTAAGTGTTTAATAATGCCTTAACAATGTTATAATAATACCTTAGTTCATTACTAATGAGTTATCTTTCATTCTATACATGTAAACATTCTTGTCTGTCGAAACCCTAGGACCTTTGAAATGCAGTCACGACACATATTATTCTCTTCTCGTGGCATGCCATGAAGTTTTCTGATAGGCAAGCCTGGACTCATTGTATGCTATTTCACTCATTACCAGGTTGTTAGGCCATGCCAATTTTCAGGCCTTAGAAAATTTGCAGCTTTGTAAATTCAGCGAAACTCACGGACGCATAACTTCTTCGTTATAAGTCTGAATTGGCTCGTTCAAAATCCTACGGTTCACAAATTACGTACTCTATGCGTTCATGTAAGAATTTTATCTATTTGACTTTGTTTGCTAAAATTTCACCTATTAGTTCATTTTTAACGAAAACGATAAACGTCCGTGAACGTTCAACGCTCGTTTCTTCGTTCTAAGTCGAAATTCGGTCATTTTCGAGTCTGCAACTCTATAATGCCAAATATGAATTGTCTCCATCGAAAACCAACGTTTTTGACTTCAAACACAAAATACGACTTCCATTCCGAGAATTTCACGAATTCGATGATTAACGTCCAATCGTTTGAATTTCGGCAAAACTTCATTACTAAATGTTCTAAATGGATTTTAACCAACACTTGAACATTTTAAGTTACTTATTACACCAACTTATTGACAAAGTAGGTTTTGACTTATTCTCATAAGTCAATGACTTATTTAACTTATGAACTACAAACTCTCATGCTTATAAATTATTATGGACTTAAGTCCATCAATCAATGTTCTCATACTTATTGAACATACTAACATCATATGACCAACATATGATAAGTTTCTTGACAAGTTTATCAACTTATTTAGGTTCAAGTTGCTTATTCCACTTATTCGGCTTAAGTTCATTTATCAATGACTTATTACATGTCATTATTAAACAATCCCACTTCTCTATCAATCCTATCATAGAAGAGATAAAGATAATAGACATGAGTCTTACCCTTGAAGACTATTACTTTACTTCACTTTGGAAAAACTAGCAAAGGTTGAAATGACTTATAAGTGCTTATGTGGCTTATTTTCTCTAACAATTAAGTTACTTATCTTGAGAGGAGTTGGGAGAAATTGAACAACCAACAAATGAAAAATCAAGCCTTCTATTTATAGGAAACTCAAAGTGAGGGCTTATTAGTCTTTTAGGCCATCCCACCTCCTTATTAACCTCCTCAACTTCCACCTCCTTACTATTCATTACTTAACATCCAAGTCTACTTGGTAGCCACAACACTTATTCATCACACAAATTGTTTGCCCATCAAGTCTACCCACTTACACTTGGATTGCTCCATGGATCATGTCCAATTCACATTGGGCTTGCTAATTAATCTAGCAAATTTCTTGTTGGGCTTATACTACAATAGATTGAACTTATGATTTATCAAACACTTGGGCTTGAGTATCACATTATATTGGACCTCTATCATTAACTAATAATCCTACAAGTTCATTACCTTTAATTAAGAATCTTAACATATATACATCACGTATAATTCTTGTATGCTAGCTCGTATATTAATTCATAATATACGTTATTTCATTCTCCATTCTTAATAGTATAATACGTCGCATTATACTTACATTCATTACCTCGTACAATGCATATGCATCCTACGATTACAACTTTCTTTCCTTAACGCTTAATAAACCTAACGTTGCCAAATTAGGTCCACATGCGAAATATTATGTTTTCCATACTTAGATTATTATTACATAATTCATCTCACGTTGATATTATAAAGTTATGTATTTCTCGAAAGTTCAAAAATAATTCCCGAGCAGAAATCGATGAATAGTATTTTTCAGAAAATTTCTCGGAAAGCTTTTATTTCCGTCTTAGAAATCCAAACACTTTAATTCTCTCACGTAGTTAAAATAATACGACATTCCGACGTTTCTAGGTTATAGAACGACAATCATCTTATCAACACGTAATAATAATAAATAATATTATTCTATTCATTATTAAAAGTATGTACAAAGGTTCGATTTTTCGGGGCATTACAATGACGAGGATTATTTGGTATAGTCATGACCATTGATGATTTAATGAATATCCTTGGCCCGTAGTGGTGGAAGATTCGATGATATGGTTTATTTATTAAAGTCGAGTCTCGTGATAAAAATTGATGAAAACATTTTTAAATCATAGAAGATAGTAGATATCATGCTCTACTTGACTCTTCTAATGGATTGCTTATTCACCGCAGATTAAACTTGATGTCTATTTTATTCTATCGGTTTAACATTGTTGAAGGCTAATGATAATTTATCCTGCATTATCTTAGTCATAATATTTTTACTAGGCTAGTTGAGCTCACCCTTTCTTTCACTTTTTCTCTTGAAATGAGAGCGTGGAGCGGGACTAGTCGGGGAGCGGAGTGAGCGGTCCGGATGATAGCATTAGTAGTCCTCACTATTTTGTTAAATAGTGTGACAATAAATGTAATGAGGACTCCATTGAGTGTGGATATTGTCTAGATGACAATATTCTTATTAAAACTCTTAGATTATGGTTTGTCGTATTTTACACGACTGTTATATAATTAAGTTGTATTTGAATTTTGTACCATGTATTTGGCGACTCAAGATGGGTGATGTATACCTGTTTTGGGGGCGTCACATGGGATAGCAGAGAGAGGCACAAGCAAAGAGGATCAAGATGGAAGAGATGAATAACGTATTCAACACCATGACTAATCGAGCTCAAGATCGGGTCATGGGTTATCCTATTCAGTTCGAGATGCTGCCATCGTACATATTAGATCGACGAACAATGTTCCGAATTATGGAGGAAGAGCGTCGTAAGGCTACGCAGTATCTTAGTAGGACATCGTAGGGAATGTACTTGATATGTGATTTATGATATAATAAATAAAATGTAAATCCCAAGTGTTATGTAACCTATGGGATATGATGATGATGTTATCCTAGAACTTTAGTAGTTCAGGAAAGTAATGTAAATAGCAGTGATGCTATTGTTCTTATGTTTTCAAAAAAGATTATGAATGAATAAAAGTTATTATTTTATTCAAAGTGTTATGTGTTACGTGATAATCTTTTATGGTGTGCAAATTAAGTAGAAATACTTAAAGAAATTGAGTAATAGTCTAATGGGTGTGTTTTAACAGAAAATGCCTCCAAGATGTCAACCCCAACAAAGAACCCCTAAGGGATCTACCAATAACAACAATGTTGAGACTAATCTAGTTCAGCAGCTAGTGACTTTACTGACAGGTGCATTACAGAATCAACCGCAGAATCAAGCTGTGACATTTAAGGACTTCAAGGCGGTTGGACCACCAGAATTCTGTGCGTCTATGAATCCAGTTGACGCACAGACCTGGATCATGGAGATAGAGAAAGTATTTGATGTAGCTAGAGTAGGTGAGAATCAGAAGACTACTTTTGCAACATTCATGTTGAAAGTAGAGGCTAGTTATTGGTGGCAAACAAATAATACTCGAGGAGGACAAGGGGTGATGACATGGGATAGGTTTAAGGAGATATTCTTTAAGACCTATTTCCCAGAGAGTTCGAAGAATCAGATGGAGGTGCAGTTTCTGAAACTGAAGCAGAGAACAATGACGGTATCGGAGTATGTCACAAAATTTAACGAATTAGCGAGGTTTGTGCCGTATCAAGTCAACACGGATGAGCGCAAGGTTAGGAGATTTGAACAGGGACTGAAACCCTAGTTATATAGTAGGGTCTCCCTATTTTAGCTGAAGACATTCGCAGCGGTACTTAAGAAGGCAATTCTCGCTAAAAATGGAGGCGAGGCTGTAACAAAGCACAACCAAGAGTAGAGAAAGAAGAAGAATGAGGGCGAAGTTAAGAATGGTGGTGGTAACAGTGGAAATGGTAGAAATAACCTGGAGAGGAAATGGAATGAAAATGTGGGTTCAGGAAACCAACAGGGTAATTAGCAGAAGAAGAAGTTCAAAGCATGTGCTACGTGCGGGAAGTTTCACGTGGGTTTGTGCTTAAGGGGGAAGCGTGTATGCTTTAATTGTAGCCATGAGGGTCACATTGCCCCAAATTGCAGTCAACCCAAGAAGAATGTTTGATACACGTGTGGGTCAAAGGATCATTTTGCTCATGAGTGCCCTAAGAAGAAAGTTGAAGAGACGATGGGAAACAAGGGTGGTAGCAGTGGAGGTACATTGACCATTGCGGGACCAACGTCATCTAACAGACCCACGGCCAGAACCTTCAACATGACTGTGCAGGATGTTGTTCAATCGAAAGATGTGTTGTCAGGTATTATCCCAATCAATGATACTGATGCTTATGTATTATTTGATTCGGGTGTTACTTGCTCGTTTATATCTGATGAATTTGCTAACAAGTTAGGATTACCTAGTGAAGATATGAATTTCCCTTTAAACATAAAAATTGCGAATAAGGAAGTGATTCTTGTTAGGTTCGTATACAAGAATTGTAGGGTGAAAATTAAGGGAAATGTTATGATGGTAGATTTAATTCCGATAAAACTTGGAGCGTTTGATGTTATTTTGGGAATGGATTGGTTGTTCAATTATGGAGAAATAATTGATTGCCAAAAGAAATGTGTAAACTTTATGACTCCATCAAAGGTAGTTTTCTTTGGTAGCAGATCACCTAGACATGCGAGATGTCTGACGATTATGCATGCTAAGAAGTTGTTAAATCAAGGCTGTGTGGGTTATTTGGCTTACATAGTCGATACTCAGACGAATGGGGTGAAACTAGAAGAGATACCAGTGGTTAGGGAATTCGTGGATGTGTTTTCGGAAGATTTACCAGAACTTCCGTCGGATCGAAAGATTGAATTTGTGATCGACTTAGTGCCAGGAACCGCTCCAATATCAAAGGCCCCGTACAGAATGGCTCCGGTAGAGATGAAGGAACTGATGGTACAATTGCAAGAGCTATTAGACAAGAAGTACATTCAGCCGAGTGTGTCACCGTGGGGAGCACCGGTGTTATTCGTGAAGAAGAAGGATGGGTCAATATGTCTTTGCATTGATTATAGGGAATTAAACAAAGTCACTATTAAGAATAAATATACATTGCCAAGAATAGATGACTTGTTTGATCAATTGAAGGGTGCTAGATATTTCTCAAAAATAGATTTGAGAAGTGGGTATCATCAACTAAAATTAAGGAAGGAGGATGTACCGAAGACGGTATTCTGAACTCGGTATGGACATTACAAATTTTTGGTGATGTCTTTTGGTTTGACAAACGCCCCTGCAGCGTTCATGGATTTGATGAACAGGGTGTTTAAACCATTCCTAGAAAAGTTTGTGGTGGTATTCATTGATGATATTTTGGTGTATTCAAAATCTCAAGAAGAACACGTGGAACATTTATGTTTGATGTTGGAGACGCTAAGAAAGGAAAAACTGTACGCGAAATTCTCTAAGTGTGAGTTTTGGCTAGAACGTGTACAATTTCTTGGGCATGTGATTGACAAAGATGGGATTTCAGTGGATCCATCCAAAGTTGAAGTTGTAATCAATTGGGAACAACCAAGAACACCTTCGGAGGTGAGGAGTTTCTTGGGACTATCCGGTTATTATAGACAGTTTATCCAGGATTTTTCCAAGATTGCCACTCCATTAACAAATTTGAAAAGGAAAGATGTAAAATTTGTTTGGACGGAGAAGTGTGAAGAAAGTTTTCAAGACTTGAAAAAGAATTTAAGTGTGGCACCTGTGTTGTCATTACCAGATAATATAGGAAATTTTGTGGTGTATAGTGATGCCTCACACAAAGGATTGGGTTGTGTTCTTATGCAAAACGGCAAAGTTATTGCTTATGCATCAAGACAATTGAAGGACTATAAGAAAGGATATCTGACTCATGATTTAGAGTTGGCTGCAGTGGTATTTGCTCTAAAGATAAGGAGGCACTATCTCTATGGAGAAAAATGTGAGATATACACAGACCATAAGAGTCTAAAGTATATTTTCACTCAGAAGGACATGAACATGCATCAAAGGAGATGGATGGAATTGATAAAAGATTACGATTGTGAGATCTTTTATCATCCAGGCAAAGCGAATGTAGTTGCAGATGCTTTAAGCAGGAAAGGTCGAGAGAAGTTGATGTTGTTAACCAACCAGGAGGAGCTCATTTCAGCAATGGCAAGATTAGAGTTGGAAATCAAATTTCTAAAAGAAATCGATGAAAGATTATTCCAGATGGAAGCTAGTTCAACTTTGGTTGACAATGTGAATAATGCTCAACTACAAGATGAAGAATGTGGAAAGATCAAAGAGAAAATGGTTGAGAGTGGTGAAGTGAAATACAAGATCGATACTGAAGGGTTACTAAGATTCGAGGGAAGAATCTGGGTTCGAGCAATACCAGATATTAAAGAAGAAATCTTGACCGAAGCTCATAACTCAAGATATTAGATACACCCGGGAAGTACGAAGACGTATCAAGATTTACAATGACACTTTTGGTGGCCAAACATGAAAAGAGATGTTGCAGAATGTTTTGCGAAATGCTTGACATGTCAAAGAGTCAAGGCCGAGCATCAACGACCAAGCGGATTACTTCAACTGTTGGAAATACCGGAATAGAAGAGGGAACACATCACAATGGATTTTGTGGTGGGTCTTCCAACTACTCAGAGAGGATACGATGCGATTTGGGTGATAGTGGACAGACTGACAAAATCAGCACACTTTTTGCTAATAAAGATTAGATTCAATCTTAATCACTTAGCAAAGTGGTACGTTAAAGAAATCATTTCGAGACATGGAGTTCCAGTGTTAATTGTGTCAGATAGAGATCTGAGGTTCACATCAAACTTCTGGAAGAAACTACAAGAATGCATGGGAACACAGTTGAGAATGAGTACGGCATATCATCCGCAAACAGATGGCCAAAGCGAACAAATAATCTAGACGTTGGAAGATATGTTGAGAGCATGCATCATGGATTTCAAAGGGAGTTGGGATGAACATTTACCATTGGTGGAATTTTCCTACAACAACAGTTATCACGCAAGCATCGGCATGCCGCCTTACAAAGCATTGTACGGCAGAAAGTGCAGAACTCCGTTATGCTGGGATGAAGTCGGTGAACGTCAATTGTTTATACCGGAACTGGTGCAGCAAACTGCTGAGGTTGTTAAACTCATCAGGACAAGATTGGTAGCTGCTCAAGATAGACAGAAGAAGTATGTTGATCAACACAGACAAGATCGTGAATTCAATGTAGGAAATTTTGTGTTCTTAAAAGTTTCTCCTTGGAAGGGGAAAAATCATTTTGGTAAAAAAGGAAAGCTAAGCCCGAGGTTTATTGGACCCTTCGAAGTGCTGCGAAGAGTAGGAGAAGTGGCTTATGAGGTAGCTCTATGTCCAGAGTTGGAACACGTTCATAATGTTTTTCATGTTTCGGTTTTACGACCGTATAAACCCGATTACAAGCATGTGATAGAGTATGAACCTTTACAGTTTGATAAAGACTTATCTTATGAAGAGGTTCCTATCCAGATAGTCGACGAGAAAGAACAAGTGCTCAAGAATAAGGTGATACCTTCTATGAAGGTAATATGGAGAAACCACAATAAGGAAGAAGCTACGTGCGAACTTAAAGATAAAATGATGAAAGATTATCCTGAGTTATTTGTTTAATCTGTGTCTTCGATTCTGGGGACAGAATCTTTGTAAGGAGGGAAGAATGTGACGAATGATTTGCTTGAGTTGTGATTCTGGGGACAGAATCCTTGTAAGGAGGGAAGGATGTAACAATCCGAAAATTTAAATTATAATTTTAAATATTTATGGAATTATATAAATATTTAATTAATGTATTTATTGTAGAATAAATATTTACTTAATTTGATTTGATTTGATTATTTATTTGTTGAATAAATAATTAACGAGTTAAGGAAATTGATCATCATGAGATAATATTTTAATATTTAGTTGATTAAATAAAATTATAATTTTAAAGAAAATTATAATTATGTTGTATTGATCTATGTGGTAAATTGATCTATGTGGTAAATTTATTAAATAAATTTTTATTAGAATTAATTAAATCAAGTGTGACCATAAACTATATTATAAAGGAGTTATTAAAATAAGTTAAGGGAGGTTAATTCAGTTTTGGCCAAACAAGGCCTAATGAATGTTTAAGTCTTTAATTTAAATCTGTTTTACCAAACAAGGTGTAAGATTTAATGGGTTAATTTTTTAGTTAGTTAGCCAAACAAGCCTTATGGCTTTTGAGTTTTAAAAAAAAACTGATGTCAGTTAATAGATATATTTATATTAAACAATTATTATATATTATATCATATACGTTATATTTGTTAATACGTAAGTTAGAGTTAGATAGGAAGAACTCAGAAGAAGAAAAAGAAGAAAAGAAAAGTTGCAGAGAAAGAAAATTGAGAGATAGTTGGGAGAAGGCTAGAGAATTTGAGAGAGAAATTGGGGAAAAGAAAGCTTTCAAAGAATAGCCATCATCTTCTAAAACTAAGGTATCATCTTAACCTTTTATTTTTAAAAGTTGTAGTTTTATTCTCTTCTAAAATACTTTGTAAAACCTTGTAGAGGTTGAATTATTTGTTATATATAGTTTTATATGATAAATTGGTGGTTAAAAAGTTGTTTGCATAAGTTTATAGATGAATTAATTCATGTTATGTAGTTATTTGTGAATAAAACCATATTACATTGAATTGGTATGAATATATATATTATTATGGCTTAGTTTAAAGTAAAATTGAGGTTTGATTAGTTGTTTAATATATATATTGACTATTGAATTTGAAAAAGGATGAATAAGCATAAGCATAGTATGTTGAATTAACTGTTTTGGTTGAAAACAAAATCACAGTGATGATTTTCACTGAAACTTTTAAAAAGTGAAGTTTTAGCAAAAATAGTGAAAATTAATGGGTGTAATTTGGATGTTTATGTTGTTTAGATGGCTAGAAACGTGTTAAAAAACATTAGATTTTGTTTCTGTAAACCTATTACACCTTGGGTAGGTTGGTATGGTTGTTAAAAAGGAGTTTGGAGGCCTAATTTGGCTTTCCGTAGTGTTCTAGAGCTGAAATTGCAAAATCGCAGAAGGTACCCCCGCCCCACTGGGGGGTATTCTGCCAAGCCAAAATTTTGAAAAAAAAAATGATCGGACATAGTTTACTAAAATGAGCATAACATTTTCATACGAACTCTGATTGATGTGATTAAAGATGATTCAGAATGAGGACGAATATGCCTATAACATTTATTCTTTAAGTTTTTCAATTTGAAATCGTTATGAAGGGTCAAAATGGCAATCTTTAGGATTGTTGTGTATTTGTAGGCAATCAGAGGGCGTCGGGATGCGCGAATGCAAGTACAATCCTTTGTGTATTAGTATAACCTAATGATAACATGTTGAACATGTAATAGGATGTTGTATCAAGTTGTTAATGTGTATGTGGTGCAATGACATGATCACTTAAGTAGTTGTAATAAAGCTAAATAGTGATGTTCATAAAAAGATGTGATGTTGTTAGTGAGCTATATGAAGCTAATATTAGTGTAACTAAAGTGTATTGTCAATACATATGGTATGTGTAGGACTTATGATAAACGTGAGTAGTGAGTGTTTAACCTACGCACGAGGCAAGTTCTCTAACTCTACTTTTATAATTGTGTAAGTATCTAAACTCTCTTTGAGCAAGTTTTTTTAACTCCAAGCTTTCTTTTTGCAAGTTTCTTAACCCTAATTATATTGTGATAACCCGGGATTTTAAATAATCCAAAATTTACGAATAATTTTTTTTTAATTAAATATTGACTGTTAATATTGTACTGTGTATTTGTGATACGAGTCTCGAGAATTGGTCAATTTTTGTATTGACTGAGAAATTAGAGTAGAGTTGTGCTTAACAGCTTTAGAAAACCCTAACCCTAATTTTTAGATAGGGATTCGGTAGAAAATGCAATTAAAATAAATGTATCGATGGATACATGTTTGTATTGTATAGGAGTGTTGATCGTTAATTGATCGGATAAGGTTTGTAATTAATAAACCCTAATAAGGGATTAGAAACCCTAATCTCAAATTTAAAAAACCAATTGTAGAGTTAAAAACCCTGATTGTATGCTGGGAAACCCTAATTAAAAATTTGGGAATCCTAAACCCTAATTAGGAAACCCTAATCCTAATTAGCGAGCATAATGTGTTTATTAAACACTAATATGATTAAGAAAACCTAATTTAATTAGGAAACCCTAATTTTAGTTTCAAATTTTTAATTTTCTAAATTAAAACCCTAATTTATAAAATCCTAGAAAGTTAGTGATTTAAAACCTAAGGGTTAGAACCTTAGGGTTAAACCCTAAGGGTTTGGATAATTGACTATCATGCCATTAAATTTAAAATGCAAATGACAAGTTTACCCTTTTTATATTTTTAATAAGCTAACTTGTAGAAAATTGCAAAACCTTTAGTAAGTGGCCAACTATGTTGACATTTTGACAAATATCTCAGCCAAATCTGATCCAACATTGACACCTTGCAATTATATACATACATTGTATCTAATTTAGAGAATTAAAGGAGAGAAAGTCTAGACTTTTGGCTCATTTGCTACCAAACACTTAACAAACTCATTCTCTCCCTAACCCTCCAAAATTCACAAGTAGATCAGTCCCCTAAACAACTCCTAGATCACCAAGAACAACTAAGGAGATCTAAGATCAAAGCTTTGCATTAGAAAGGTATAAACCCTAGCTAGCCTTTGATCTTGTATGTTTTGTTAAAATACGTGTTTAAGTGTTTATATTTGTGTTATAAGGTGTTTTATGATGATCTATGGTGATATACCATAGATCCATAGCATCAAAGTGGGTAAAATGAAACGTTTTTCAAAACTGCCCAAGATCATGGTTTGTGGTCTGACAACCGAATGTCAGTGGCCACAGATCATTGCTCGTTTAAGATTTTTGTTGTTTTAAAGTTGTTATATGCAGCCTGTTATGTGATCTTTGATATGGGACAGGAATCATAGCAATTGAATGTCTAGAATGTGAATTATAAATGGTCAAAGAGGGTTGACCGAGCATGACCAGTGTAACGCCCCGGGAAAAAATTAGATTTTTGAGAATAAAATTTTTATTTGATTATGTGGATTTAATGAATTTAATTAATTAATTATGGGAGTAAGCTATTTGAAGGTCGTTCTATGACCTAGACATATCGGAATGTCGTAGTATTTTGGCTACATGGTAGAATTAAAGTGTTTGAATTTTCAAGACGAAAATAAAAGCTTTCCGAGAAATTTTCCGAAAAAACACTATTCACACATTTCTGCTCGGGGATTATTTTTGAAATTCCGAGAAATATGTAATGATAGAATATCGAGGTGAGATAGAATATCCAATAATATTTTAGTTATGGCAAACGCAGTTTTTCGCCTGCGGACTTAAAACCTATCGATTAGGGAAAGTGATTTCCGAGAAGGAAATGGAATATGTATAATGAATTAAAGCTATGATTGTATAATACGTAAATAATTTATGAGGTAATGAATACAAGTATAATACGAGGTATTATACGAGTATGTATGAATGATGGAATGTAGTATATTAAATAAGTATACGAGTTAGAATACAAGATTAATACGTAGATTATACGTTATAAGGCTTTAAGCCATAGGTAATGGACTTGTAGGAATGTGTAGGAGATCGTAATGTCCAATTGGGATAATAATAAAGCCCAATATGAATTAATGTTAAAGCCTAAATATTTGTAATGTTAAGTCCAATGTAAATTAATGAATAAGCTCAATGTTTGTTTAATTACAAGCCCAATGTATAAGATAAGCTAATTAAGCTAATTGAATGAAAAGCCCAAGATAAGATCCAATCGGTAAAGCTTGATCCATGGGGCAACCCATGGGTGAATTGGTGATCAAGAACATTGTGTGATGAGCAAGTAGACTTAAGGATTAAGCAAAGGATAAGTTAAGTAACTTAAAGGCTAAGTAAAGTGCTTATGTGTGATGAGCAAGCAAAGTGCTTTTATGTGATTAACAAGTTAATTTAATGGCTAAGTATTGTGATGGCCAAGTAATTAATTTGATGAGCAAGTAAAGGATAAGTTATGTGCTAAGCAAGTATACTTAAGAGTTAAGTAAGTGTGGTAGCCAAGTTTACTTAATATCTAGGTAATGAATAGTATGGAGGTTTAGTAAGGAGGTGATTAAGGAGGTGGAGTGACTTTATGACCATTATACCCTCACTTTGAGATTTCTATAAATAGGAGGCTTACTAGTTCATTTGTTAGTTGTTAGATTTTCATCTAATAACTTATAGCTTATTGGTTAGAGAGCTACAAAAGCTAGAACAAATTAGCCTTTAAGAATTCAAGAAGCAAGAAGGAGATTAAAGATTAACCAAGAGATTACCAAGGGTAAGAACTTAAACCATGAATCTCTTTCTCTTCCATTGTTAGAGAAGTGGGTAGTGGTAGAACATGTATGCTAAGGAATGATAAGAATGATTAATTAATGGACTTAAGCCATATAAGTCATGAATAAGTAACTCCAACTTAATTAAGTTATGAATTTATGAAGAGCTTATATGAACTACTCATATGTTTACTTTAATAAGATTATATGATAATAAGAAGCAAGAATGGTGGTTAAAAGACTTAATCTATAATAAGTCATGATAAAGGAAGTCATAAGTAGTTTATACTTTTATAAGTTATAAACTCACAAATAACAAGTAATAACTTATCATGGTTATAAGTTAATGAAGTATGTATGTCAAGATGTTAGTATGATGGATTGAATCCATTTGAAACAATGAACAAATCATAAGAAATAAAGTTAAGGTGAAATTTACGAGTTTGGACGATAATCATCGAATTCGCGAAATTCTCAGAATGGAAGTCGAATTTTGATATTGAGCTTGGAAACATTGGTTTTCAATGGAGACAAGTCTTATTTGGCATTATAGAGTTGCGGACTCGAGAATGATCGAATTCTGACTCAGAACGAAGAAACGAGCGTTGAACGTTCACGAACGTTTATCGTTTTCATTAAAAATGAACTAATAGGTGAAATTTTAGCAAACGAAGTCGAATAGATAAAATTCTTGCATGAACGCGTAGAGTATGTAATTTGTGAACCGTAGGCTCTTGAACGAGCCAATTCAAACTTA
The DNA here is from genome assembly GCA_020205615.1 of Panax quinquefolius. Classification (NCBI taxonomy): domain Eukaryota; kingdom Viridiplantae; phylum Streptophyta; class Magnoliopsida; order Apiales; family Araliaceae; genus Panax; species Panax quinquefolius. The sequence continues at coordinate 140,810,323 of CM035156.1, forward strand.
TAACGAAGAAGTTATGAGCCCGGGAATCTCACTCAAGAAATTGTGCATCAAAAATTTTTGGTGGTCTTGATGATGATTAGCCATGGCGCTTGATCAAAAGCAAAATATAAAATAGCAGCAGGCCAAGAATGGTTATGAACTCATGGAATTTTTGTGCTGCAATATGACGCCATAACGAAGGGACTTCTCGCATGCAGAGCCAAATCTGGGTCTTTAGTTTTTTTGTAGTGTTCTTGTGCATACAATTTGAAGTAAAGGGAGGAGTGTATGACACCATCTTTTTAAGGTTTTGACATTGAAGAATGTTTGTAAGGAGAGCATGAATGGTAACTCATTAGTAATGAACTAAAGTTTAATTATAACATTGTTAAGACATGTTTAAACCTTAATTATGATCATTTAGGGTTGAAGTAAATCTATTGAATATGAACGTGAACGGTATGCAATATACGTACTTAACCAAATGAAGATCGAGTAATGATTTAATAACGTAAGGACGGTAGTAAGCCGTGAGGAAGGATGATTAACTCAAAATGAGTTATATTAATGAAATAATTTCAGTTAAGTTATAGAAGAGAAAGAAGTTGGTAAGAATGATGTAAGTTATAACGATAAGCCGGAAAAAATAAATAACAAATCTAATACAGGATTAGATTGAGAAGAAGGGTAAGATTCATAATGAACCATGTATATTCATTCATAACCTAATGTGGTATGTTATGTGGTTATGTGTTGTAGAGACCGTAAAGACTCAAAGGAAAAGTAATTTTCTTTATGAAAGGAATATTTGAAGGCATGTTTTTCTTAAACGCTTGTCTAATCTTCGTGTTAGCCAAGTTTTCTGTGATTCATGTTATGAGATGCATGAATTGTTTTACTAAAGGGTCGATGCCAGTTTTTCCTCGGCTAGACTAATCTTGAAGAGTTGATTGATTTATTTACAAGTCTTTCAATATAGAATTGATAACGCTATCCTACGCCAATTGTTTGGTACGGATTCAAGGTAAGCCTGAGTATGAATAAACAAATGTATTTTTCATCCATTATTCGATGGGCACGCGAGGTTGCCAAAAATTAAACGTACATATATTTAACAGGATGTAGTGTTAATCAACATAGAGTACTATGGGCTGATCACCCAGAAGTGCTCGTAAGATATACTGGACTTACGGACTTAGTGTCGGGTTGTCCTTTTCAAAGAAATTATGAAATGCTCATGGTCTTTGACCAGGATAAATGTTTTACTGAACATTGTTATTGTAAAACGTTTTAAAGGAAAAGAAATTCTTTTTTGAATTATTGATAGTACTTCGTAACTATTATCCAGTTATTGAAGATATATGATTCCTATGTTTCAAGCATGTCGTTTAAAAGAAATTGTTGTACTTGTTGAGCTTGTTATGCTCACTCTTGCTTGAACCATATGAATGCAGCTAAGACCGAACGAACCGAGGGATCCGACAAGGATAAAGGCAAGACGAAGATAAGCGATTAGTTTACCTTGTAATAAACTAGTAAGTTGTATATATTATAGTATGATGAATAAAGAATGTAATGGTTTTAGAACCTGGGAATGGGATGTAATATTATTATTGTAATAAGAATGACGTTGATTCACACATTTTGATGTCATTTCAATAGAATGAATGTACAGTTATGATTATCGTGTAGCACCATCTGTCTGGTTAGAAGATACCCGGATTTGGGGCTGTCACAACCAGTCACTTTCTGGGTAACCCAGGAAGTGTAAAATTTGACAAGATTTTCAAAGCCCTTTATCTGACAGACGTTAGATGATATGTTAATGTTATGATAACCAATTTGTAGCTTGTTAGTTGGACTGTAGATTCATGTATTTATACCCTTTAAAACATCAATAGATTGAACATAGTGATTGGTCAAACCAGGCCATTCAGTCACGGGTAGACATTTCTGGGAAACCCATAATTGGAATGAACAAGGTTTCTAACTATGTTTGACCAGATCATATCTGGTGATTATGTTATTGTTAAACTGAGTTGTTGTTATTTAGTTGTTCCTTGGTATGAGTACTAGAGGTATGAACCAAGAACCTACTTGTTTGATGATCAGAACCTAGAAATTATCGAGCATCAAGATGGGTACTCGAAAATGCATGGGTTTCTGGGTAACCCAGAAAACCCAGGAACACGTTGTCAGTGATTTTAGGGGTTCAGATCTCCTTTTTGAGAAGTGTTATGACCAAATTGATAACTGGATATTGTAGTATTACATAAATTGTGACGTCCCCAAAATAGGTATACAACATTCATTCTGAGTTGCCAAATACATGGTACAGAAAAACAACTACAACTTTATTATTACAATTGTTGTGCACAATACGATAACACATACTGTGAGTTTAAATACAAATATTGTCTTCTAGACAATATCCACACCCAAATAAAGTCCTCATTACAATTATTGATGTACTATTTTACAAAAATAATGAGGACTGTTAAAACAACTGTCTAGGACCATCACTCTATACCCCATTGGTTCTGCTTATGTTCTCGCTACGAGAAGAAAATGGAACAAAAAAGAAAAGGGTGAGCTCAACTAGCCCGATAAAGAATATTATGACTAAGATAATATAAAACAAATTATCATTAGTCTTCAACAGGGAATGATCTGATAGAACATAATCGACAACAAGTTTTAGATCAACAACTGCAGCGAAAACAACAATTCATTAGAAGAGTTAAGTAGAGAATGAAATCTACTATCATCTATGAATTTAAGAGTCCATCATCAATATTTTATCCCTGTAACATCAATCAATATACATCTTTGCACTACGGGCCAAAGATATTCATTTGTATCACCAGATTGGTCATGTTCATCTCAACACACTGTTCATCTTTACACTACAGCCAAAGATATTCATCGAGTAATCATTCATCTTTGCACTACTGGGCCAAAGATATTCATCAATACCACCATTAAGGGTGAGGATGATGAAAAACATTTTAGAGAAACGAATCCCGAAGACATAAGGACAAATATTAGGGATTCAGTATTTCGGTTTATCCAAATTCAATAATACTCCATAATAACCAAGTGTGAAGTAGAATTCAAAAATAAAGATCAAAACACGGATACAATCAAAGATAGTAACCATAAAAGACATCCGGGACGAAAAAAGAAAATTTCATTTTTTAGGTGAATAGTGTAAATGATTCGCGAATAAGTGTCGTATCGTGAATAGTAACCCAAACACAAAAGTTCCAAATTTGATTAAAAGTTCAAACCAATATTTTGGATAATGATATTGAAGAAAATAATATCATTTAAGAAGAAAATTACATCCCTTACCTCAAAGAATCAAGATTACCGGAATGAAAGGTGGAAATGATCTTTGAATGAAACTTGTCTTGAACAAAGAACTCTCAAAGTATCTAAATACTAACAAAATACGCTCGATAATATAGAGAGAGAGAGAGAGAAAGCTTATGTTTACGGTGTGATTTTCAATTCTAACTTAGCCCTCTATTTATAGGAAAATATTAGCCGTAAAAGCAGACTTGACTGCTACACGATGGCTTTACACCGCTACTATTTCCACCCACCACATTTGAAATAAAATTCACATATTTTTTCACCAACCACACAAGGGGGGCCCACTCAATTCTAGAATTTTCCACCAAAATCAATTATAACCCTAATTTACGAATCGGACACCTCTTAAAATTCATAACAAATCATTCGATTTCATTTTAACGGTTCAACATTTGTGGACATATACTCAACTTATATATGTATAACATATATCCAAAAATCTAACGATCAACTGATTCGATTAAAAACTATAACTCACGTAATATATCTCAAGAACAGTGATTTAATTTTTAATACCTCCTTCCTTAAAGCAAAAACACCTCAACATTAATTCCTTCAATTATAATAGCATAAAATAAATATAACCATCAATTATATCCACATAAAATAAATATTTTCTTATCATATAATCAATAATTAATTATTGAATCACAATTATGACAAACCGTGTCGTTCCGGGAAAAATATTATGCAATACTGGTAAAGCTCTTTGTGCGACCACGCATATTCTCGTATTCTTAACCAAGGGTATTCCAGCAGTGTTAATTGGTAATAACTACGTCGTTATTTATAAAAACTCAAACTTGTCGTTTTCTTCATCCAAGCGAGTTATTACATTATAAGGCCCACGAATGATCGCTGCTATTGAAATAAATACGAATATTCCCAGCACAACAAGAATATTTCACGACCAAACGAATATTCCCAAACAAAAAATGAATATTTTATAACCACTTGCTTATTTTGTAAAATTTGCACATTTCACCCATAATCAAAGTATTATATCAAATTAACTCCTTATTATTTCAAGATAATAAATAGAGAAAATTTAATTTTATTCATAATAATTTGGGGTCTTACATAAATGCTACAATATCAAAGTCTTAAAGAGACCATAACAGTTTCGAGAAGAGAATTAAGGCCGGTCAAACATGACCTCTTGAACATTGACTTTGTCAGTGTTCTTGAGATAAGAACACCAAAGACTACAGAATGTGTCGCTAAAGGCCTATAACGACGGTTTATTTAATTTAATTTTCCTAATTTCCAAAAAATGATTAAAAATAGAAAATAAATTATAAAAATTATTAAAAATGGTTTTAAAAATTATTTTAAATTATGAAAAATAATTTTAAACCAATTGGAATATTTTTCATTAATATTTATAATTATTTAAATATTAATGGTATTTAATTTATTTAATTAGTGTATTAAATAAATTAGAGAAAATGATTTTCATATTCTAAAAATCATTTCAAATAAGAATAAAGTGTTTTAAAATATTTTGAATTATAAAATATAATTTTCAATATTTTTGGAGAATTCTCATTAATAAATTAATATTAATGATGTTAGATTTATTTAATTATTATATTAAATAAATGAATTCAAAATGATTTTTTGATTTAAAAATCATTTAAAATGGGAAAAATGATTTAAAAATATTTTAAGTTATAATTAATGACTTTTAATATTTTTGGTAAATATTTCATTAATATCTTAATATTAATGGTGATGATTTAAAAATGATTTTAATTACTTTAAAAATAATTTAAGTAGAATATTGATGATTTAAAATATTTTAAGTTATTGATAATAACTTTAATATTTTGACAAGTATAACATTAATATTCTTATACTATTAAATATTAATGACGGTGGAATTAGACAGTAATTAAATCATTTAAAAATGATTTCAATGTTTGAAAAATTATTATAAATTATAATAATTATTTATAAATTATTAAAAGCTTCCAAAAAATATTATTAATGATATTTGACTTATCTAAAATAATATTGAAGCTTAGAAACTGAATTTACTTGACAATAATTGTGTTAATTGTCGGATAGGGTGACCAGAACACCGAGAATGGACCGAAATCCAACCAGACCAAAATAGTTAGACTTGTTAAGTGTTTATATAGGTTATAAACACTGATGTGATTATGTGGTAATGTGTCTAGGAGAAGTTTGACTGTAGAATATAGTGATCCGTGTTGTGAATTATTGTGCTAATTGTGAGACCGATATTGTGATTATAGGTCTTTCAAAAGCAGATAAGTTTATTGTGTAGCTGTAATCAGCGGAACAGGAAAGTTTCCTAACTCAACCTTGAGTTATATTCATTCAATTATTATGGTAGTTAATTATTGCTAATTATACCACGTCCAGGGATTTATTGTTGATTATTCGCAGTTAATGCATGTTTAATAATTCAAATTGAATTACTAATTCGGAGAATATACATTCGTAGAATAACTGTTGTTGGATATTCATATCCGTAGAAGCTTGTATTGACAGTACAGATAATTCCTATTTATTGTCAAATTATGTCAAGAAATGTCTTAGCCAATTATTCTGGTCAGACGAACATTTGTTAGGACTTGATAGGTTCGAGAAAAGAATTCAATTATTATTGACAGATCGATGCCAATTATTTCGGCTAGATAAAGAAGTAATTAAAAATTGAAATCACAGTATTTCGTTGTAAAATAAAAATCTTAATTCTGAGACTGAGAAGAACAACCTTTTATATAAAGGTTACATTTTATTGGTCGTAAATTCGACCTTTGCGCGTGTTTTGAGTATTATGCATAATATAGGGTACAAGGAGTTGGTCGGCTCTAGTACTTGCAGAGGGGTATGATTTAATCTTTATGGTTATCTGATACACCTGAGTATATATCAAAGTAAATCTTTAATATCTACCCGAGAAGATAAGTTCAAGATCTTGTGTGATCACTCAGCATAAATCTGGAAAACATTCCCCTTTGCTATTTTGTAGAATTGATTCTTGATTATTCATTATAATATCGTAGAAACTTTGAAAACATTGCACACTTTCATTATTGAATTATTGTGTTGTATAGAATACGAGAAGACCTGTTATTGAATAACGATTTGTTCAGCTATTTCAAAGTTGCCCGAAATTTGGTTTCATTCTATCAAAATAGATAGTCTGTTGTTTGGAATTCTTATACATTTATTGTATGTCTTAACTTGCGGGGCAAATTTGTTGCTCACCCTTTCTAAATAAAACTTTTCAGCTAGGAACGAAGTGGCAGGAGGTGCTGCGAAGGATAAAGGCAAAGGCATAGTTATTAATTAGTTATGATTAGCATATTTATTATGTTGTATTGTAAACCCTTTTTGTATATCTAAGGGGTATGTTTGTAATGTTAAGGTGGGATTAATGTATAAACAACGTATGTTAATGTGGTATGTATTACTATTCATATATGAATGGGTAGTTAGATGTTATTATATTATGGATCGTAAACACCAAACTAAAATTGGTCGATAACCCGGATTTGGGGGCGAATGAGTTAGTATCAAAGTCATGAGGTTATAAACCTTAAGTGGGGTGGGGAAAACCCTAGGATTATAACCATAAGCGAGATAGAGAATATTCATATAGAGTACTAAGTGAGGGATTGTCGTAGTGTATCGATAGTGAGATATGTGGACACATAGTGTGAGAAGTTTGTACTGGTGAAGTACTAATCAAGTTGTGTAACTGACTATAGGATGTCGGGAGAAGATGAAATGAGTATGGAGATGCCAGTGGCTGTTGCACCAGTGCCAGTAGCCGAGGTGCCAGCGCAAAGCAAATCAGTTGAGAAAGTGGGGAAAAGATGAACCTATGGTTAATCTTGGGAGTGATCATGACAATTATCCTGAGATGTATCCGAGTGGTGATGAAGAGGCAGAGTCCAAAGAAGCTAAGGTGGAGAAAGATAATAAGACTAAAGTTAGAGAACAAGATCAGCTATCTGCAGAAGTCCAGGAACTCCGGAGTAAGGTATTTCTCTTGGAGGAGTTATGGAAGACGGAGTGAGCATTACGCGAAATAACTGAAGAACGGAACGAGCTAAAGGCGCAGGTGGAGAGAATAAAGGCTGAAGGTGATGGATCGTCTGAAGGAGCCAGCAAGAAAGATAAAAAGAAGAGAAAGAGGGAGAAAGATAGTGAAAACTCTAAAAATTCAAACCCGAAGAAGAGACAAGCTTGCAGCAAGTGTGGAAAGACTCACGCGGGAGAATGCATGATGTGGAAGAACATGTGTTTCAACTATAAGCAAGAAGGACATATTTCTCTACATTGTCCTAAGCCGAAGTTGAGGAAGTGTTTCTTATATGGGAGAACGGGTCACGAATTCAACAAGTGTCCCAACAAGAAGAAGACTGGTGAAGGGAGTGGTCGGTAGATAGCTTAAGTTTAAGCTTTATTATCTTTTGGTAGAAGTTTATGATATTAAAAGTTGTAATATCGAGAACGATGTAGAAGCATATGTAAATATATATGTTTTACAAATGAAATCTTTATTTTCTATATGAATATAAGATTAAGATTAATTTGTGTGTTCTTAAAACTCATACTTATGGTAAGTTCATGACTCATGATTATATGGAATGTTCTGAACCCCTCAGCGAATGGACGCCAAAACTCTAACTAGGATAAGTTCATACACTCATATAATTGTGGCAAGTTACTGAACTCATAAGCGTGGTAAGTTTGATGAACTGGAATTAGATATGTGAATATAGTAAATGGCAACTTTTTGTGTAAAGTTAGAGAATTGCAACTTTTTGTAAAGTTGAGTATGTTAATCCTAAAATTATTTTAAAAAAGGATAGTAATATGTGTTAAGTACTATATGTACTATGTGCTATTTGAATAAATATGCGATTATATGAGAACTATGTGTTGAATTCTTATTGTATTAAGAATGTGTGTAAAAAAAAGACAATTAATGTAAGATTTTTATTTAAATCAGATCATACCGCCTAGACGACAGAATCGCAATCAAAGAGAAGAACAGTCAGTGAATAATGAAGGAGGTCAAGCTGACCCGATGTAAAATTTTGCAAATATGATAGCAGAAGCTATGGAAAATAGAGCTCCAGCAAGAGGAAGAGGGAGAAATTAGCCAACTGATATATTGGCAAACTTCAAAGACTTTAAAGCAGTAGGACCGCTAGAATTTAAGGGAACCACGGATCCGATTGAAGCCCAAACTTGGGTGAAGATGGAGAAAGCATTCGTCGTTGCACGAGTAGCAGAAGAGCAGAAGACGGCTTTTGTAACATATCTGATGAAGGGAGAAGCCAATTACTGGTGGGAGACAAATCAGGCGAGAGCTAGTACAGCGGTGGTAGCATGGACAAGATTCAAGGAGTTGTTCTTTGAGAACTACTTTTCACCGAGTATGCAAGCTCGGATGGAAGTTAAGTTTCTAGAACTAAAGCAGGAGAATATGTCAGTTTCGGAGTATGCTGCCAAATTCAATGAGTTAGCAAGATTTTCACCTCATCAGGTGGACATAGAAGCAAGAAACGCGAGAAGATTCGAGAATGGATTGAAGCCAGGGATTTACAACAAGGTAGTGGTATTGCAAATCAATACGTTCGAGGCTTTACTGGAAAAAGCTTTAATTGCTGAAGGAGGGAGCAAAGCTGCGTCTCAATTTCATCAGGAGAAGAAGAAAAAGACAAATAACGAAGGAAGTAGTGGGGATAGTAACCCAAACAAAAGCATAATGTTATTACAGTTTTATTCAACTAATTCTTAGTTGATGTTCGTAAACTCTAAATTACCTTGAAACTTATCCAAACCAAACTTACTTTTGTGCGGACTCGTATTCTAAATGCTGAGATGAACAACCCTATTATAGGGGATAACTTACGCATAGCGTTAAAATGTTTGTGCATAATACATTGTACGAAGGGCTGATCCCCCTAAGTACGAGGAATCCTTATAGTCTTACAATTGTTAAAGTTTAAGTTAAAAGATTACTTACAACTATGGACATAGTTCGTGGTCTTTTGACCCTCAGTTATATATTTCAAGTTCTGTTCCTGATTATTATTGATGAAGTACCTTATCCATTTCCATTGAGCCTATTCATTTGGCAGTTGATATGATGTTTATTCATTATTATTCAAGTGAGCTTTGTTTGCTCACTCTTGCATATATACACTCATTGCAGCTAAAGTTGAAAAGGTCGATGAACCTACAACTAGCAAAGGAAATGGAAAAATGTACAAGTGATGAAGACTTATAATTTAATGACTTTTATGTTAATAGACTTTATATTTAATGATGTGATGTAATTATTTTATTTTCGCACTTGATTGATGTTAAGGTTAAACAACCTGGGATATTTTGGATTTAATGATGTAACCCTTTTATAGGGAGGATTTATGGTTTAAATGTTATTTTATTTGGGTAGATAGTATGAATGTATGAAAAGTGAACACCAATTCTTAGGGAAATGAAGTACCCTGATTTGGGGGTGTCACATCATCCGTAAATCAGAATTGAGTCCCATAAGTTGCAATGCGTGCCTAATACCTATGCGGTGCTATGTGTGTGTTTGCATGTCGTTTGGGCTATCGATGCGGTTTTGGTCTTCTTTTCGGCTTTTACCCTAAGTGTTGGTAATTCTGGCAAACAGGCTGATAATTCATCATCCGTATATCAGAATCGAGTCCTGTAAGTTATAACGCTTGCCTAATGCCTATGTGGTGCTATGTGTGTGTGTGTGTGTGTTTGCGTGTGGTTTGGACGACCGAGGCGGGTTTTGGTCTCTTTTTTGGCTTTTAGCCTAAGTGTTGGCAATTCTGGCAAACGGGCTGATAAATCGTCATCCGTATATCAGAATTGAGTCTCGTAAGTTGCAATGCGTGCCTAATACCTATGCAGTTCTATGTGTGTGTTTGTGTGTCATTTGGACTACCAAAGCGGGTTTTGATCACTTTTTTATCTTTTAGCCTAAGTGTTCGCAATTCATGCAAACGGGCTGATAACTCGTCATCTTTATATCGGAATCGAGTCCCGTAAGTTGCAACACGTGTCTAATGCATATGCGGTTCTATGTGTGTGCTTGTATGTCATTTGGACGATCGAGGTGGGTTTTGTTCTCTTTTTCAGCTTTTTTCCTAAGTGTTGGCAATTTTGGCAAACGGGTTGATAACTCATCATCCGTATATCGGAATCGAGTCCCGTAAGTTACAATGCATGCCTAATACCTATGCAGTGCTATGTGTGTGTTTGCATGTCATTTGGACGACCGATGCAAGTTTTGGTCTCTTTTTCCGCTATTAGCCTAAGTGTTGGCAATTTTGGCAAACGGGCTGATAACTCATCATCCATATATCATAATCAAGTCCCGTAAGTTGCAATGTGTGCCTAATGTCTATGCGGTGCTGTGTGTGTGTGTGTGTGTGTGTGTTTACATGTCGTTTGGACGACCGATGCAGGTTTTGGTCTCTTTTTCAGCTTTTAGCCTAAGTGTTGGCAAATCTGGCAAACGGGCTGATAACTCATCATCCGTATATCGGAATCGAGTCCCCTAAGTTGCAATGCATGCCTAATGACTATGTGGTGCTATGTGTGTGTTTGTGTGTCTTTTGGACGACCGATATAGGTTTTGGTCTCTTTTTCGGCTTTTAGCCTAAGTGTTTGCAATTTTGACAAATAGGCTGATAACTCATTATCCGAATATCGAAATCGATTCTCATAAGTTGAAACACGTGCCTAATACCTATGTGATGCTATGTGTGTGTTTGAGTGTTATCTGGTTGACCGAGGCAGGTTTTGGTCTCTTTTTTGGCTTTTTGCCTAACTATTGTCAATTCTAGCAAACGAACTAATAACTCGTCATCCGTATATCGGAATCGAGTCCCGTAAATTGCAACGCGAGCCTAATACCTATGCGGTGCTATGTGCGTGTTTGCGTGTCATTTGGACGACCGAGGCGGGTTGGTCTCTTTTTTGGCTTTTTCCCAAGTGTTGGCAATTCTGGTAAATGGACTGATAACTCAACATCCGTATATCGAAATTAAGTCTCGTAAGTTGAAACGTGTGCCTAATACCTATCTGGTGCTATGTGTGTGTTTGCGTGTCGTTTGGACGACCGAGGCGGGTTTTGGTCTCTTTTTCGGCTTTTTGTCTAAGTGTTGGTAATTCTGGCAAACGGACTGATAACTCGTAATTCGTATATCGAAATTAAGTCCTGTAAGTTGCAACGCATCCTTAATACTTATGCGGTGTTATGTGTGTGTTTCCATGTCATTTGGACGACCGAGACGGGTTTTGGTCTCTTTTTTGCCTTTTTACTTAAGTGTTGGCAATTCTAATAAACGAACTGATAACTCGTCATCCGTATATCGAAATTGAGTCATGTAAGTTGCAACGTGTGCCTAATACCTATATTGTGCTATGTGCGTGTTTGCTTGTCATTTGGACGACCGATGTGGGTTTTGGTCTCTTTTTCGGCTTTTTACCTAAGTGTTTGTAATTCTGGCAAATGGACTGATAACTCGTAATTCGTATATCAGAATCGAGTCCCGTAAGTTGCAACACGTGCCTAATACCTATGCGGTGCTATATGCGTGTTTGAGTGTCATTTGGACGACCGAGGTGGGTTTTGGTCTCTTTTTTAGCTTTTTGCCTAAGTGTTGGCAATTTTGACAAACAGGCTAATAACTCGTCATCCGTATATCGGAATCGAGTCCTGTAAGTTTCAACGCATGCCTAATACCTATACGGTGCTATGTATGTGTTTGCGTGTCATTTGGACGACCGAGGCGGGTTGTGGTCTCTTTTTTGACTTTTTGCCTAACTATTGTAAATTCTAGCAAACAGACTGATAACTCATCATCCGTATATCGGAATCGTCCCGTAAGTTGCAACGCGTGCCTAATACCTATATGGTGCTATGTGCGTGTTTGCATGTCATTTGGACGACCGAGGCGGATTTTGGTCTCTTTTTCGGCTTTTTGCTAACTGTTGGCAATTCTGGCAAACAGACTTATAACTCGTCATCCGTATATCGGAATCGAGTCCCATAAGTTGCAACACGTGCCTAATACCTATGCGGTGCTATATGCATGTTTGCGTGTTATTTGGATGATCGAGGCGGGTTTTGCTCTCTTTTTTGGCTTTTTGCCTAACTGTTGGCTAAAATAAAAGGCTCGTTTGAGTTTAGTTTTGGCTTAACATTAACAGTCACCAGTCCTAAATTTTTATCTACTCTAACTCCATTCTCAACATCAAAGCAATGACAATTAAAGCAAACTAACTCCTTATGACCCCAATATTTGAGAACGATAACTTCTAGCAATCCTCCATACCAGTCATCCCAAAGATTATCGTAGCAGCTACCTTTAACCACATCACCAGAATCAGAAGAAGCGAATTCCCCAATATCACAACACTTAAATCTGTAACCATTGATAATACAGTATGTATAAGTATCTACAGATCTTTCAGGGCCATTGGCTATAAGCTTTAGCCGAATGTCAGCTAACTCATCTTTGAGGACCTAATGTACATGAACACAATATATTGTAAAGCTAATTACACTATAAGATTATGTCTATGATGCTAGATTCATTTAATTGCAAATCGGTTAAACTTACATGATCTTTAAACCATTGCACAAATTCTCTATTCCTCAAATTTTGCAAATCCCCGTCCGATATAATCGGATTCACTTCACGTATCTCAGCATCATATTGACTGCAATACAGTTATATATACTTAATGTGTATGGAAGGAACTTATAGGCGCAATAACACAAGACAACATTTGAAAAGTTAAGGCTACTTACTTATTGTATGGCGCTACTTCATTTATGTTGACAAGTGCATACAATGTGGCAGGTGCATGCTCACTATCGGTCAAGAATAGCCTTTTTTTCCCGCCAAATGGTTGTACAGGATGACTAAAGGCCTTTAATTCCCCATTTTCCTCGTGCGGGACAGCCTCATTCTGACGTAAGCCTTTTTGCCTCGTTTGAACATTCGACTTAAAATACAAAGAGCAAAAATTAACAAGTTCTTCCATAACATAACTCTCAGCAATTGACCCCTCTACACGGGCTCTATTCTTCACCTTTTGTTTTAGACGTCGCATATACCTATGTGTTATATATGCATGTATAAATTAGTAAATAAGAATGCACATTTCAGCGTATTAAAAACATTAATGTCATTACCTCTCGAATGGATACATCCATCTATATTGCACGAGACCACCAAACTTAGCTTCGTATAGCAAGCGAATAGGCAAATGCTCCATTGAATCAAAAAACGATGGAGGGAAGATCATTTCTAACTTGCACATTATTTCCACTATCTGTATTTCCATTTTATCTATGTCTTTGAGTTGTAGCTCCGTTAAGCATAGATCTCTAAAGAAATTAGAAAGCTTCGTCAGTGCTTCAACCACACATTTCGGTAACAAGTTGATAAATGCCACGGGGATCAACTTCTGCATGAATACATGACAATCATAACTTTTAAGACCCCAAAACTTCAACTCTTTGACTTTACAACACCTTGCTATATTCAAAGAATATCCATCTGGGAGCTTTAGTCCACTGATCCAATTACATATCAATAGCAACTGTTCTCTGGTCAAAGTATAATCAGCTTTAGGCGTTACCGTCTTTCTACCCTCCTGATACAGCCACAGATTTTCCCTAATGTTCATTTCTATCAAATCAAGCCTTGACTCCTTCTGAAAGCAAAAGTGCCATATGGACATGTGAAGGTTATCTTTTCCTGGTCTACTGGAGCTATCACAATCTGATTATAGCCTGAATAACCGTCCAGAAAACAATAATACTCATGACTCGCCAGTCTATCCAACATCTGATCGATAAACGGTAGTGGAAAATGATCTTTCCTTGTAGCTTTGTTGAGCATGTGGTAGTCCATGCAGACTCTCCACCCCATCACTGTTCGTGTTGGAATTAACTCATTATTCTCATTAGTAACGACGGTCATACCACCCTTCTTCGGTACACACTGCACTGGGCTCACCCATGAGCTGTCTAAAATCGGATAGATTCGAAAGTAGTATGCACACAAGCCAATCATGTTTGATGATAAAGCATTTACTTTGTAACAATCTTATTCATTTATTAATAAAAAGTATTAATTTATTAAAGGCTTTTAATTATCTACATGATGCTGTTTTATAATATGTGATAAACCCATAGTTTTAAGCAATGCTTTTAGAGTAATGATGATGATCATTCTAATGAGATCTAAATTCTTAGAAAGCTTAAAACTAAAATAGTTCCCAATCATTGGATTACTAAATTGGGGATTAGTGAATCCAGGATAGATTGGTACATACGTTGCTTGCTCATTGGATGAGGATGATTGATCTCATGATCATTTGTATGGAGACACTAAAGCAAGTATGTAGGTGCTTATTAGAGAATAAGTTCATTGAGCGTGGCTCGCTAAGGAATACCTAATGGAGTTTTATTTGCTGTCGATAGGAATTCTGTAGTGATAGTAGTACAAGTGATCCTTGGACTTGAGATCATCATAGTATCTTGTGTATGATGAGTTATACTTTGACTTATTCCTTAAGACCCTTAGGGTATATCAAAGGGTATGCTTGGGTATAATAAGTTGTACATGGAGATAATGTATGATCAATAAAGAATCTACCACTTCTAATAAAAGAAGAGAAATGTCCTATGTGATTCGATAAATGACAACCCAAAGAGTCCTTGGCAAGGAGAATGAAATTAGAAAGGAGTTTCTAATCTGCATTATTTGGAGTTGTGCATTTAAGGATCGAAATACATATAATTAAATAAAATAAGACTTGTGATAATTCCATGTCTTATATTTAATTGGGACATTGTATGGTGGAAGGATTGAATTAGACAGTAACTATTTACTCAAAGGTTCTTTTATGATTAATGTTAAAATCTATATTATCCGGAAAGTCGTTAATCGCTAGGAGGCTTATCCCTATATTATAGAATAAATATTATTTATTTAAATAAATTAATTGTTTAATTTATTTATTTAAATAAGATTAGAATTGTTCTAATTGATTTATTCACAATGTGGGTTTAATATGGAGAACCTAAAGGGTCACACCATAAAAGGAAGAATAATTATTTAAGAAGTTAATGGCATAATCGTAATAATATGTTAAGTATATTTAATTTAATCTATGGTGATAGAATAAATTAAATAGCTTAATATTTATTATTTAATATTTTAGAAATATTAAATATAAATTAATAAGAGGAGTCTTATTAATATTATTACAATTATTATTATTTTAATTTCTAAAAGAGTTTAGGAATTAATTTAATATAAGTACTCTCATTTATTCCTAATTGGATTAAGAAGGAAAATTAATTAAAGGAGTTTAATTAATTATCCCTAATAAGATTAGGGAGCTTAATTAATTAAAAGAATTTAATTAATTAAATAAAACCTAATTCCTTAATTGTTAAGGTGGGTTGCCCACATCTATAAATAAGAGGAGTCTTATTATGGGTGAGGGGGTTGTTGACTTTTACAACATATGACATAATTCCAATTTGTTGGAGAGTACGCCCCTTTTCTATAGAGATAGGAAAAACTAGGGTTTGAGCCAATACCCCTTCTTCTTGAATCTTTATTTTTCCTTGGTGAATCACCTCTAGAGGCCAAACATATGGGTGGCTAACGTTGATCAAAGGAAGGAACCAAACCCGGTGGATTCAAGTTGAACGCGAAAGGATTTGGAGGTGAACTTGTACTTGAGGAAGCTCGATCTTCGAGGGTATGATTTTATTCTTTATCTTTTCGTTTAATTAATAATTGTGCATAAAGGGTGATCCGGGTATATGGTTTGTAAAATTTTTAAACTCTGATTTTTACACGTTTCCGCATTATTTTGCAATTTGATTGCGTTCATGAATATTACAAACCTAACAAGATTATGCCTGAATCCAACCATTTCAGTACCTCTTTCTTAACCACTTCTTTCATTATCAGATTAAGCCTTCTTTTCTGCTCCACCGACGGCTTACTATCATCTTCCAACAAGATCTTATGCATGAAAAAAGAAGGGCTGATCCCTTTGATATCTGTTATGGTCCATCCAATAGCTGATTTGAACTCTCTAAGCACTCGTAGCAGTTTTTCTTCCTGAAAAGATGTTAGTGCAGAAGAAATAATCACAGGTAGCTTTGAATCTTTATTTAAAAAGGCGTACCTGAGATGATCTGGAAGTTGTTTTAATTCAAGTTCTGAAGGTGTCTCAAGAGATGGCTTTAATTTTACCGATGTCTCTCCAGCTTTCGTCAATGGCTCGACAGGTGTTCTGAATTTTTTGAATTGTGGAGTGGTATCCAGATATTGCACAAGTTCGTCGAATTCCTCATCCTTCAATTCTGAATTTTTAGCAATGACACTCATCAATGGTTCATAATCCACCAGACTCTCAACTTCATCATTTAATACATAGTCCACCAAATTAACTCTAAAACATTCCTCTTCATCTGTTGGGAACTTCATTGCCTTGAAGACGTTAAAGGTAACCTCCTGAGCATGAACACGTATAGTGAGTTCCCCTTTCTGGACGTCAATCAAGGTCCTTCCTGTAGCTAGGAATGGTCTCCCTAGTATGATTGGTATACTCTTATCTTCCTCGTAATCCAAAATGATGAAGTCAGCCGGAAAGATGAATTTGTCCACTTTCACCAATA
Source organism: Panax quinquefolius (assembly GCA_020205615.1). Taxonomy (NCBI): domain Eukaryota; kingdom Viridiplantae; phylum Streptophyta; class Magnoliopsida; order Apiales; family Araliaceae; genus Panax; species Panax quinquefolius. The sequence goes on from CM035156.1 coordinate 140,827,418, forward strand.
CATCTTCAACTATTCCCCGTGGATACGTGATGGATCTATCAGCTAGCTGTAAAGAAATATTTGTCGGCCTTGGAGCCGGCAATCCCAACTGATTGAATACTGACAAGGGCATCAAATTGATACTTGCCCCAAGATCACATAGACACTTATTGAAGCTCATCTTCCCGATCGTGCATGGAATTGTGGCGCCGGATCCTTGACTTTGGAGGTAATTGAAAGTGAAAGCAGACCGCATTCCTCTGTCAAGGCTATTGTCTCAAACTCTTCTAATCTCCTCTTCCTTGACAATATACCCTTCATGAACTTTGCATAACTCGGCATCTGTTCCAATGCCTCAGCGAAGGGTATGTTAATCTGCAGATTTTTAAATACCTCCAAAAACTTACTGAACTGCTTGTCCTCCCTCTGCTTATTCAATCTCTGTGGATACGGAACTGGAGGGTGAACTAGTGGTACTGTACTTATGGCCTTCTCATCTGAACCTGCTTTATCCTTCTCTACTTGCTGCAACTCAGAACCCTCATGATTTTCTTTCTGCTCAGCCAACTTCTCTGCATCGCTCGGCCGCGTGTCATGCCCTTGTAAACCAGGCGCGGCCGCGCCTGGTGAATTTTCTGCATACTTCTTCCCAGACCTGAGTGTTATAACCTGACACTGTTCCTTCCCTTCTCTTCGTGGATTTGCCTCTGTATTACTTGGCAATGAACCTTGCGGCCTATTGTTAAGCATGCTCACCATTTGCCCCATTTGAGTTTCCAGATTTTTAATAGCCACTGCTTGGCTTTTGATCATTACCTCTATGTTTGCCATGTACTTCATCATCATCTCCTCTATTTCTGATTTCTTTTCTTGCTGAGGTGCGGCTGGAGTGTGATGTTGTTGTTGTTGAGAAAATCCCGGTGGAAAAGGTGGTCTTGGTGTAAACTGTTGCTGCGCTGGCTGTGACTAAAATTGATGATTCGGTTCAAACTGATTTTGTTGATTTCCTTGATTATTTGACCAACTGAAGTTAGGATGATTGCGGTTGTTAGAGTTGTATGTGTTATGAAACTGTCCTTGGTCTTTCCTGTAATTGCTCACATACTGTACTGACTCTGAGCTGATAGCATATTGATCTGTCGAGTGTGACCCTGCACAAATCTCACATACGAAGGCAACTATTTTCTCTTTGCTCTCTGCCAATGAATCTATTTTCTTCACCATAGCTGTCATCTATGCCGACAACTGACTAATAGCGTCCACTTCCAACAAACCTGCAACCTTGGGCTGTGGCATCCTAGCTGTAGGGTTTTGAAAATCATTTGCTGCCATTATTTCAATAAGGTTATAGGCCTCGTCATAGCTCTTTGCCCATAACGCCCCTCTTGTAGCTGCATCTACAATAGGTCTTGACTGCCATCCCAATCCATTGTAAAATGTGTTGATCACCATTCAATCTGGCATACCATGGTGCGGACACTTCCTTAACATCTCTTTATATCTCTCCCATGCTTCATATAAGGATTCACCCTGTTGTTGCTCAAATTGAGAGATAGCTGTCCTCATTTTCGCAGTCTTAGCCATTGGGAAAAACTTGGCTAAGAACTTCTGTGATAGGTCCTCCCATGTAGTAATTGATCCTGAAGGAAAAGAATGAAGCCAACTTCTTGCTTTATCCCTCAATGAGAACGAAAATAGTCTAAGTCTGATAGCATCCTCCGTCACCCCATTGTACTTGAATGTATCACAAATCTCAATAAAGCTCAACAGGTGTTCATTCGGATCATCTGTAGCAGCACCCCCAAACTGTACCGAATTCTGCACCATCTGAATAGTGCCCAATTTTATCTCGAATGTATTAGCTGCTATCGCTGGTCTAACTATGCTCGACTAAAGTCCATTAATGTGTGGCATGGAATAGTCTCTCAGAGCCCTGTGCTCCTCTCTTTGCTCTTCTCTTTGTCCCTCTACCATATTAGATGTAGTACCCTCTAACTCTGCTTGTAAATTTCTCCGCACTCTCGCTTTCTAACCTCTCCCGTTAATATTATCCTATGCTGGTATCAATTTGGAATTGGATGATCGCGTGTGCATAAAAATTATACAAGTACTTGAAACCAAAACAAAAACAAAAATAGAAATGAGAAATGATTAGATTTGTCTAAGTCATACAATATAGCTTAAAACTGATGATAATAATAAAAATTTATACGCCTTTCCCCGGCAACGGCGCCAAAAACTTGTTGCCTCTCTTTTTAGTTCTATCAAAGGAGCTCTAACTCATGCAAGCATACATGTGTCAACAAGCAATACAGAGTAAGTCGAGTATCGATCCACGGAGAAAGGATTCTAAATTAAACTATTATGCATCAACTAAATCACTATTTTTATATGCTTAAACGAATGCTTATGAAAGTTAATTACTCTAAACTCAATTAATAACTAAAAGAAGAATATTAATGTAATAAAATCAAATCTGGAAATAATAGGATCTTAACTTTATTTAATAGTTCATCTAATTACCACCGTCATACAAGATTATTCACGTATCACAGGAAATTAGCCAAGAGCATGAATGTAGACATAACCATTTTTCAATGTATTATGACCTACTTACATAACATCCACATATAATAGACATCATGTAATCATCAATAAAACTAGCCTCACTATATTTCTATGTGAAATTGCAGCCATATTGAATTTAAGCACAAGCCCTTATATAACTCATACGGTGAAACAGTATATGTCTATCTGGTTCACGAAATACAAAGCTAAGCAAAACAGCCCCATATACGCATCCTATCATGATTACAAACATACTCGCATGTTATTTTTCAATTCCATATAAGCACATAAAATGAATGGTGATCAATCATTCATGCATTCAAAACAACCATAATAGAAAATCATGATAATACTCAAACAGTCCAGCAATCAAGCAATCAATTAAACTACATATGAAAATCCGTTAGAATCCCATAATGGAGTTTAGTTCATGACTGAACCAAAAGCCATTATGGGATCAAAGCAATACATGGAAAATAAATAAACAATTAAAAGAAAGAAGATAGAATCGATCAAACCCAATTACTGATTATAATCCAAACGTAACGTTCAAATCCTCACTAATATCTAGCAACATAAAAGTAGTTCATCCACAACGATTGAAATCCAAAGAAGAAATAGAAGATAATAAGTCAATGCTTGGCTTCACGTTGGAATTCTCTCAAAGTGTAAAACCCTAGTTCTCTATTATGAAAAAAAACATAGAAACTAAAGATAGTCGCGTCTGGTACCAACCAGAATAGTTTTAACCAACTCAAACTCTTACAATTTAAAAATTAAAATTAAATTAATTAGCAGCTGCAGATGTCACGCACGGGCGCGTAAGGACCCTCTATAATCATCGCGCGGGCGCGCGTGTTTAAAATCTGCTCAGTCCGGGTGATCGCGCAGGCACGTGAGTTCTAGCACATAATGTGGCCATGTGGCATCTGCATTTGAATTCTATGCTCTTCTGCCGCCATCGCATACGTGTCTAGTCGTTAATCTCTCTTCCTTCATCCATGCTCAGTTGCATATCTCTAATTATTCCTTGTGTCATGCTTCCATTAGCCTCATGCCATCTACCATCGCCAAGCTATGCCATTTCCTGCACTTTCACACCAAAATAGTTCTCAGTACATGCAATGCAAAACAAAACAAAATGCAACTAAAAACACACTAAAGTATACTTGAGATGAGCATAGTTTTCATGAATTGATATCCAATAAGTAGGTATAAAACCCACTTATCAATCAAACACGTGAAATTGAATTGTAAGAAGGAAATATACCTAACAGTGTTCATATTTGAAAAATAGCCTTAGAAAGTACCAAATTTCATGCCTTATATGAGTTGTAATCTACGAATTGAAGTTGGATTGTGATAATATGTTAAGAAACGAAAACAATGTAGTTTGAATCGTTTAAAATGATTAAGAAACGAATTCGTGATGATCGAATTCGTTAAAAGTGTAAAAATGAAGAAATTTGGGGAAAAATATAGTTTTGATTCTTCAAAATGATGTATATGTGATGTTTTTGTATATGGAATGGTGTATAGCATGCTTAACTAGGATATTCCAAGGTGTTAGATGTTGAAATTGGGAGATTTTCTGTAAAATTGGGATTTTTGGCCAAAGCAGAGTCTGATTTTGAGCTTCTGCAAAAACTAGAACTGAGGCATCGCATGTTGTATTTATTCTGGCGGCAGGTTGTCGTACGGCACGCTACATATGGAGTCTTGGTAAGTATTTGCATCATGTGCACACACAGTTACCTAGTGTATTATTAGGCGCGACCCATGTGAGTAGTGATCATGAGCGGTGAAAGTCAGCTTAATTACAATGTCATGCATGCGGACTTGGGTTAGTTTAGCATGCATGTTAAGGATATTAAAACATAAAGTGGACTACAATAACAGATTGTAAGGTGTTGTAATACAAAGTGTAAAAGAGTTTTAGGTGATTGTTAATTGAGTTATATAATGAAACTAAAAGTGATGTTTTCAAAAGTTAGAAATGAACGAGTAAGTTATGTTGGCTCGTAATGCGAATTCAGATTCGTTAAGTATGTTAACCTAAATGGTTAGGTGCTAGGTTAAGGTTATGACCTAAATGATGGTTTAATACCCAGTGTTAATATTCATACAACTAATTGTTGTTGCGATTGTAATGATATGTGTGGGGTAATTGGAGATTATTTTACACTTGTGCAGCTTACGAACAAGGCAAGTTCCTAAACCTTAACTCTTTACATTGAGAAAGCTTTCTAACTTCATTCTTTTCATATTGAATGCATGTTCCCATTCCTAAATAGTTATTGTACAAGTTCTTAAAATTCTTGTAAGGTTGATCAAGCCTAGTTTATCTTGAGTATGTTTGTGCAAGCTCTTGTAACCTAACTCGTTACATCGAGCGAGATTTACTTTTCTTACTATCATTCGAAGCATATATTGTTCTAATACATTGATTCATAGAAGATTGTTCTAAACTCCTTTGAATATAGCACTTTGCATGTATATCATGTTATTCAGTTATATATATTGTTGATATCCGATCTTTGACTTTAATAGCCTTGTTCAGTTATACATTCTCGTATTAAACATTTATTGATGGAAGTTGAATAGTCTTCTAAAATTCTAGAGACACTGATAAGCTAGTTCCAAACTAAACTTTCTTTAGTGCGGAAATTCTAAATTCAAACTGAGACGAACAACCCTAATATAAAGGATTTTTGTACGTGTAACGTTTAGATGTTTGTGCACAATACATGGCACAAAGGGCTGATCCCCCTGAGTACGCTAAGAAGGGTCTGTACAGTCTAATAACTGTTAAGGTTAAGGTAATAATACTTATATACCGGAGACATAGTTCATGGTCTTAAGACCCTCAGACATTGATTTCGAACTTGTTTTCTATTCTTAATTCACAGAACAAGTTCATTATTGCTAGCATTCGTTGTTCATTATCATGTTGTTATTATTACTAGTTCCTATATCAGTGAGAAATTATTTGCTCACTCTTACATTTAACACTGCAGCTAAAGTTGAGAAAGTCACCGTTTACTAGCAAAGGAAAGGGCAAGATGTCCAAATGTTAAAGACCTATGAAAATTTTATTTTAATGAATTATGCTAAAGACTTGTTTTAATATGTGATGTATTCCGCAAACTTATGTAATAATTTTAAGGTTAGATTACCTGGGATTTATTTTGAGATTATGATGTAACCCCTCTAATGGGAAAGATGATTGTTTAAGTTATTTAAATTACGTCTTTATCCTTTGATTATGGGTAGTTAGATGTAATGTTTTGGATAGTGAACACCAAATTCTGTGGGAATGGAGTACCTGGATTTGGGGGTGTCACAGGTTGGTATCAAAGCCATAGATTATGAACCTTAGATGGGGAAACCTTAGGAAGTAACCTTTAAGGAAACAGAAAATATAGAGGTGTTTAACTCTTATCGAGTTTTAAGAAGTGGATTAAGGTATCCATTGAAGCTAAACAATAAAAGACATTACGTGCTATGTGTTAATAACTTATGTGCTCGTGAGTATTAAAAATATTAGGTAAAACTTAGGATATTTTGTTGTCAGGATGTCTAACGAAGGAGGATCCAGTCCAGCTAGAGAGGTGATACCTCAAGTACCTAGAGATGACGAACCCTGGGACATTCATGTAGTGCGGGAACAGTTGATCCAGGAGGATGTGCCTGTGACCGATCCCAAAGAGGATAGTTCTGAGGATATAGAGGAGGATGATGAGGAAGAGGATCCTGAGGAGTTTCCACCAAACTCCATATCAGCAGAGATGTATGATGCTTTGTATGATCGTAACATAGAGTTGCAAGATGAAGTTGAGGAGCTGAAGGGGATGGTTGAGATGCATCATGCTTCGATGGAGCAGAAGGATGCGAAGATTCAGGAACTCGACTCAAAGCTTGGAAACACGAAGTGGGACCTAGTTCATACCAAGGGTCAGCATGAAGACCTGTTGGCAGTAAACGAGAAGATGAAGACTGACATGGAGAAATTAAAGGATGACTTCAAAGAGGAGTTAGCTAAGCGTGCAAGAGCAGAGGATGCTTAGATGAAGGCGACTCAACATGCAGACCGTACTGAAGCTAAAGTCCAACTGAAGAAAGCAAAGATGAAGGAGATGGATTACGCTTTTAATTCTGCGATTAATAGGGCCCAGGATCGAGTCTATTATTACCCACCTCAGTTTGAGAATTCGCTGTGGTTCATGATGGATAGCAGAACGGCGTATCGTATCATGGAGGAAGAGCATCAGGAAGCCTTATGACATCTTAATATGTCTAGATAGAGATAATAATAATAATAATAATGTGTGGTTAATTATGTGAATAAATAAATTGTGAATCCCTTATTTTGAGATGAATAAAGGGATAGTATGAGTATGTAATCCTGAAACTTGTCTAGTTCAGGAAAGTGAATGTTGATAGCGGTTATGCTATCTTTAACATGTTTTAAAACGTTATGAATGAATAAAATATTAGAGTTTGTTTGAAATACTATGTGTTATAGCTTTAATCTTGGAATGTTTAAGTTAAACTTTAAATACCCAAGAAGTTGAGTAATGAGCTAATAAGCGTATATTTTAACAGAAAATGCCTCCTAGAAGAAGACAACCACATCAACAAGCACCTCCAGAGGGGTATACTAATAATAACAACGAGGCCAACGCTAATCCGGTTTAGCAGTTGGTAACTCTGTTGACGGGTGCACTTGCGAATCAATCGCAAGCTCAAGTCACGACTTTCAAAGAATTCAAAGCGGTTGGACCACCAGAGTTTCAAGGGTCTATGAATCCAGTGGAAGCCCAAACCTGGATCATGGAAATGGAGAAGGTGTTTGATGTTGCTAGAGTTAACGAGGATCAGAAGACTACGTTCGCAACGTTCATGCTTAAGTCTGAAGCTAGCTACTGGTGGTAGGCAAATAAGGTTCGTGGAGGACAAGGAGTGATAGCGTGGGATAGATTTAAGGAGATGCTCTTTGAAATGTACTTTTCAGCGAGTTCTCGGAATCAGTTGGAAGTGCAATTTTTGGAGTTGAAGCAAGGAACAATGACGGTGCCAGAATATGCTGCAAAGTTTAACGAGTTAGCAAGGTTTGCCACATATCAAGTCAATACTGATGAACGTAAAGCAAGAAGATTCAAACAAGGATTGAAGCCTTGGCTTTATAGCAAGGTTTCAATGTTCCAGCTGAACACATTTGCGGCTGTACTGGAGAAGGCAATTATTGCGGAAGGTGGAAGCGATGCCTTGACCAAGTACAACCAAGAACAGAAGAAGAAGAAGAATGAGAATGAGAATAAGGCTGGTGGTAGTAATGTTAGAAGTAATAGTCAGAAAAGGAAGTGGAGGGAGAATTCAACGGCGGGAGGACAGCAAGGAAATCAGCAGAAGAAAAAGTTTGAGGCTTGCGCAACGTGCGGGAAGAACCATACTAGGGTATATTTGAAGGGAAAGCGGGTGTGTTTCAACTGTGGTCAGGAGGGACACATTGCACCGAACTGTTTTAGTCCGAAGAAAGGAGCATGTTTTACCTATGGTTCAAAAGATCACATGGCTCGTGATTACCCTAAGAAGCCAGCGAGAAGTGCAAGTGGTGGAAAAGGAAACAACAACGGTGGTCGTGCATTGACTATCATTTGGACCAATCAATAAGCGGAACCCTCTGCGAGGACTTTCATATACGAGTGCAGGATCTTTGTCTGATCTAAGGATGTGGTGTCAGGTATCATTCTGATTAATGGTATTAATGCGTATGTACTATTTGATTCGGGTGCTACTTGTTTATTTATATCCGATGAATTTGCTCAGAACTTAGATTTGCCTCAAGAAGAATTAGAATTTCCCTTAAGTATAGAGATTGCGAATAGAGAAGTGATTCCTATTAGATTTGTATATAGGAATTGTAGGGTGGTTATAAAAGGTCACGAGATGATGGTAGATTTGATACCAATTAGACTTGGTGAATTTGATGTTATACTGGGAATGGATTGGTTATTCAATTACGGAATAGTAATTGATTGCCAAAGGAAGTGTGTTAACCTTATGACTCCGTCAAAGGTTGTGTTCTTTGGCAGTAGGTCACCTCGACAAGCAAGTTGTCGGCGATGATGCCAAGAAGTTGTTGAGACAAGGATGTGTAGGATACTTAGCCTACATAGTCGATACACAGAAGAAGAGTGCAAAGTTAGAAGAAATACCGATCATAAGAGATTTTGCAGACATATTTCCAAACGATTTTCCAGGTCTTCTGCTGGATCGACAAATCGAGTTCGTGATTGACTTACTACCAAGAACGGCCCTGATATCTAAGGCACCATACAGAATGGCCCCGGTAAAAATAAAGGAGTTGATGGTGTAATTGCAAGAATTACTTGACAAGAAATATATTCAGCCGAGTGTCTCGCAATGGGGAGCACCGGTGTTGTTTGTTAAGAAGAAAGATGGATCGATGCGGCTTTGCATTGATTATAGAGAATTGAATAAGGTCATGATTAAAAATAAGTATCCATTACCTAGAATTGATGACCTGTTCGATCAGTTGAAGGGAGCGAGATATTTCTTGAAGATAGACTTGAGAAGTGGTTATCATCAGTTGAAGGTGAGGCCAGAGGATGTACCAAAAATAGTGTTCAAAACTCGGTATGGTCATTACGAGTTTCTGGTTATGTCTTTTGGTTTAACCAACACACCTGAAGCATTCATGGATTTGATGAACAGGGTGTTTAAACCATTCTTAGATAAATTTGTATTGGTTTTTATTGATGATATACTGGTTTATTCCAAAACCAAAGAGGAACATGTGGAACATTTGAGATTTACATTGGAGACATTGAGAAAAGAGAAGTTGTACGCTAAGTTCTCAAAATGTGAATTTTCGTAGGAGCGTGTACAGTTTCTCGGACACGTTATTGATAAGGATGGAATTTCGGTAGATCCATCAAAGGTTATAGCTGTAATAAACTGGGATCAGCCGAAGATTTATTACAGATGATTTATTCAAGACTTTTCCAAAATCGTAACTCCATTGAAGAATTTAACTAGGAAAGCGGTTAAGTTTGTTTGGACAGAGAAGTGTGAGGAAAGTGTTTGAGAATTAAAGATGAGGTTGAGTTCAGCACCTGTGTTGTCGTTGCCCGATGATACAGGAAATTTTGTGGTGTATAGTGATGCATCGCATAAAGGACTAGGCAGTGTGCTTATGCAAAACGGCAGAGGTATTGCATATGCATCACGATAGTTGAAAGATTACGAGAAAGGGTATCCGACTCATGACTTAGAGTTGGCAGCAGTGGTGTTTGCCCTAAAAATTTGGAGACATTATCTTTATGGAGAGAGGTGTGAGATATATACCGACCATAAAAGTCTGAAGTATATCTTTACATAAAAATACTTGAACATGCGACAAAGAAGATGGTTGGAGCTGATCAAAGACTATGACTGCGAGATTTTCTATCATCCCAGAAAGGCAAATGTTGTTGCTGATGCTTTAAGTAGGAAGGGACGGAGAAGTTAATGATGTTAACTGCTCAGGAAAAGCTAGTGTCAGAAATGGCTAAGATGGAGTTGGAAATTAAATATCTGACTGAATCCGATGAAAAGTTGTTCCAGATGGGAAACAGTTCAATGTTGGTGGATAAGGTGAGAAATGCACAACTTCAGGATAAAGACTGCGAAAAGATAAAACAGAGGATATCTGTAGGTGATGAAAACAAATTCAAAATCGATTCAGAAGGGTTACTTTGATTCAAAGGGAGAATTTGGGTTTTGCAAGTACCAGAAATTAAGGAGGAATTCTGAGTGAAGCTCACAATTCAAGATATTCGATTCACCCTAGGAGTACAAAGATGTACAAAGATCTTAAACATCATTTTTGGTGGCCGAATATGAAGAGGGATGTGGCTGAGTGTGTGGCAAAATGCTTAACGTGTCAGAAAGTCAAAGCTGAACATCAAAGGCCAAGCGGATTATTACAATCGTTGGAGATATCAGAATGGAAAAGGGAGCATATCACAATGGATTTTATGGTAGGTCTTCCAACGACTCAGCAAGGTTTCGATGCTATTTGGGTGATTGTTGATCGACTGACGAATTCAGCACACTTTTTGCCAATCAAGATTCGATTTACCCTAGATCGGTTAGAAAAACTGTACGTGAGGGAAATTATTTCAAGGCACGGTGTACCTGTGTCCATTGTATCAGACAGAGATCCACGTATCACATCTAACTTCTGGAAACGATTACAAGAGTGGTTGGGGACACAGCTAAGAATGAGCACAGCGTACCATCCTCAGACCGATGGACAAAGTGAGAGTACCATCCAAACACTAGAGGATATGCTCAGAGCATGTATCATGGATTTCAAGGGAAATTGGGATGACCATCTACCATTGGTAGAATTTTCTTATAATAATAGTTATCACGTGAGTATTGGCATGCCGCCTTACGAAGCGTTATACGGCAGGAAATGTAGAACTCTGTTATATTTGGATGAGGTTGGTGAACGTCAGCTATTGGGTCCAGAATTGGTACAACAGACTGTCGAGATAATCAAAGTGATTCGAGAGAGATTAATAGCCGCACAAGATAGACAGAAGAAATATGCCGAACAGCATCGACAGAATCGGGAATTCGATGTCGGTAATTATGTTTTCTTGAAAGTATCTCCCTGGAAGGGGAAAATTTGATTTGGCAAGAAGGGGAAATTGAGCCCTAGATTTATAGGACCTTTTGAAGTGCTTCGTCGAGTTGGCAAAGTGGCATACGAGATAGCTTTACCTCCGGAGTTGGAGCATATTCATAATATTTTCCATGTATCAGTATTAAGGCCATATAAGCCTGATTATAAACATGTTATAGAATATGAGCCCTTACAGTTTGAGAAAGATTTATCATATGATGAAGTCACATTCAAATTGTTGTGTAAAAGAGCAAGTGTTGAGGAATAAGGTAATACCTTCTGTTAAGGTAATCTAGAGGAACCACAATGCTGAAGAAGCTACATGGGAACTTGAAAGCGTTATGATGAAGAATTATCCTCAGTTGTTTGATTGATTTTGTATAGCGATTCTGGGGACAGAATCTTGTTAAGGAGGAAAGAATGTAACGAATAAATTTTTTAAGTTGTGATTCTAGGGACAGAATCCTTTTAAGGAGGGAAGGATGTAACGATCGAGAAATTTATAATTTAATTTAAATATTTATTGAATTAAATAAATATTTTAAATAATTTATTGATGAATTGTGGTGAATCAATTTAGTAATTAAATTGATTAGTGTAAATTAAATTGAGTAATGATAATTTTATTTGAATGATTTAATTTAAGGAAATAATTAAATTAAATCAATTGTTTAATATTAAAGAAAATAATTAAATTAAGTGAATTGTTTAATATTATATGAATAAATTAAATAAAGTGATGTATCTAATTTATTAATTAAATTAGATATATAATTATTTAATTATTTATTATAAGAATAATTATAATAAGAATATAATTATTATAATTATAAATTATAAGCTATTAAAATGGGTTACATGTGTGACAAGTGTAACTATATAATATAAATATTATTTAAATAATCTTGTATGGGGAATTAGTGTGTAACCAAACATAGCCTTATGGCTTTGGGGTTATTTTAATTGACGCAAACCTTTGGCTTGTTCAACTGACGTACGTGGGATTGTGGTTAGCTTATATTTTTCCTACGCGTCTTATTTGTTTTCCTAAGGTTTGATAACATAGAGATACAGGGGAAGAGAGAGTTGCAGAGTATTGAGGGTAAGAATTGAGAGAGTAATCTCTGTGAGTTTGCCAAGAGAAAGAAGAGATTCATGTGCTAGAATATAATCTAGAGGATTAAGGTATAATCTATTTCTAAATCTAACCCTCAGTTTTGTAATTTTCATTTTCTGGAATTGGGTTTTATTAAGTGTTGATTGTAAGATATGGGTTATAGGTGTGTGATAGTATTGTAGAGTCTGTTATTGGCATGTATATATATAAGGGGTAGCATGTGACGCCCCCAAAATAGGTATACATCACCCATTTTGTGTCGCCAAATAAATGGTACAAAAATCAAATACAACATAATTATACAACTGTCGTGTAAAACATAAACTGAGAGTTTAAACAAGAATATTGCCTTCTAGACAATATCCATTCTCAATGAAGTCCTCATACACAGTATACAAACTCAAATTCAGTCCTCATTATATTTATTATCACACTATTTAACAGAATAGTGAGGACTACTAATGCTATCATCTGGACTATCAATCTGTTCCCCGACTCGTCCCAGCTATATTCTCATTTCTCAAGAAAACAAAGTGAAGAAAAAAGGGTGAGCTCAACTAGCCCAAAGAAGAAATATTATGACTAAGATAATGCAGAATAAATTATCATTAGTCTTCAACAATGTTAAACTGATAAAATATAATAGACATCAAGTTTAACTGCAGCGGGACAAGCAATCTATTAAAAGAGTCAAGTAGAGAATAAAATTTACTATCTTTTATGATTTAAAATGTTTTCATCAATTTTTATAGCTGAGACTCAGCTTAATAAATAATCCACATCATCCCTGCATTACGGCCAAGGATATTCATTAGGGTCACGACCACAAATTATCCATGCACTACGGGCCAAGGATATTCGTGTATTCATCAATGGTCATGATCATGCCAACAACTGTCCATCAATGCACTACGGGTCAATGAGGACTTTTACCACATCATTTGAAACATTACGGTCATGATTATACCGAATAATCCCTTGTCATAATCATACCAAGTCCATCTATGCACTACAGGCCACAGATGACTTTCAAAAAAATATAAACATGAGGATGATGACAATGATATAAGAATTCAATAAAACAAGTTTACGAATTAAATTATCCATAACTAATAACGTCCAAATTGTCAACATGATACTTCTTTATAGAGTAAAATTTAAGAATGCTTAGAAGAATATTTCCATGAAAAGATACTGGATGAAGCGCAAATATCAAGGATATTCCACTAATTTCATGGAGTATAGAAGTCAAAACTTTAACCAACCGAGTATAATAAAGAATGGAATAACAAAAGAAATCACCATGCATGCGGTATTTAGATAGACAGGATATTCCAACGAGTAATATTAAGTATCTGGAACCAGTCCGGTGTAAAACACATGCATGTGATATTCCAAAGAATAATAAAGACGGAACCAGTCGGGTGTAAAACACACGAGATAGGATATTCCAACAGAATAATAAAGAGCGGAACCAGTCCGATGTAAAAAACACACGCACGAGGATATTCCAAACCGAATAATAAAGAATGGAATAATATAAGGATTTCACCAAGTATAGGGTACGCCACAGCGTATAAAAGTTATGTATAGGGTATGCACAGGTATACTGAGTTATTCAAATGAATAATAAAGAATGGAATAACATAAGGATTTCACCAAGTATAGGTACTGGCGTGATACAAAGTTATGTATAGGGTATGCCACATATACTGAGTTATCCCAACAGAATAATAAAGAATGGAATAACTGAAGTTCTCTCCATGAGTAAGAAAGAATAACACCCCTTACAGGTAGAACAAATAATATCCCTTACCATAAAAGACACTGGATATCGAAGTAGTGAAGTGGCAGAACACTCTTCTTCTTTCTCTCTATAATTTCTCTCTCTAGAGTTTCAGTGAATTTGTAAGAAATAATGAAGGAATGAACTTCTATTTATAGAAAAATTGAGAGTGGCTCTTGGTCTTAACGAAGGGTCAAAATGACTCATGGTAATATTGAAGAGACAACTACTATTTGCGAAGGGGTAATTAACTCTTGGAACACCGAAGAGGCAAATAACTCTTGGTAATATTGAAGAGACAACTACTATTTATGAAGGGGTAATTAACCATTGGAACAAACAAGAAGAGGCAAATAACTCTTGGTAATATTGAAGAGACAACTACTATTTGCGAAGGGGCAATTAACCCTTGGTAATATTGAAGGGACAAGTTACTATTAAGACTTTAAATCAACGATCCATATTGATTTACTATTATAATTTTAACCAACGGTCAGAAAAATTAGCACATCTCCTCATGGAATAATATTGTACCCAAATAATTGAAGTGAACAATACTAGAATAGTTAAATAATAACTCGTGAATAGAATAGTAACTCGTGAATAGTAACTCATGAATAGTAACTCGTGAATAATAACTCGTGAATAGTAACTCGTGAATAGTTACTCATGAATAGTAACTCGTGAATAGTAACTCGTGAATAGTACTCCGACACAAAAAGTGTCCCGAATACCCGATTGAACAATATAACCTTCAGACATCAATTATTATCGAAATAGATGTCGATATCTACTAACACAAATAATCCCAACACAATGAACTATCAAATTCATCTTTAATCAACACGAACTTATTCATCATTAATATTATAACTCACAATATTTAGCAACCAGGTTGTTCCCAGGAAAGAGGGGGATTTCAAATAAGGATTTCTCCCTATTGGCGCGCAATTAGGTGACCAAACCTCTCCTTGACAGAACTTCTAGACATTGTAAATATTTCAATTTAATAATATGAATAACTTTGTCGTCTCAATTATTGATTTAATAATATAACATATAATGCAGATGATACTGTGACAATAATCGAATCAATAATATGAGAGATATAATGCAGCAATTACTGTAGCAATAATTGAGTATAACTGAGTGACTTATTACTTAAGCATCAATAATCAATATCGTGGTGCTACTATGCAACCACGCCAGTACATCGTACTTTTACTACCGGGTAGTTCAACAAGATTAACGCAGTAAAACCTCCGTAGTTATTTTCATAAAATATTTTTGTCGTTTTCTAACTACGACGATTGCTTCCGATGTGGGGTCCACCAATGATTATCTTTGTCGCATTTAATATTCCCCGATAAAAAGAATACTCCCCAGCCAAACGAATATTATATAACAACTTGCGTACTTTGCAAAATTTTCAAATACTACCCACAACTATAACATTATATCAAATTCACACCTTAATATTTAAAAAAAATCGAGAAATTTAAATATTTATTCATAAAATCTGGGGTCTCACAATCTCCCCTCCTTATGAAATTTCGCCCTCGAAATTTATGTACGTACCTGGTATGCCGAAGAGGTGAGGATACCTTGACTTTATTTCAGATTCTAACTCTTGAGGTATAACCTTTAAGCGTAGAATATATTCCAGGATTTTAACAGGTACATCTTCATTCGTTAAATTATCCGCTATCTCGTCCGGTTCTAAATCAATAATGTGGTTCTGGTCGTCCACATATTTACGTAACGTCGATACATTAAAAACATTATGAACACACGACTTACTTGGCGGTAAAACGAGTCTATAAGCCACAGTTCCTACTCGACCGAGGATTTCAAATGGGCCAATTAAATTGAGGGTTGCGATTTCCTCTCTTCGTCAATTCTTGCTTCTAGAATAATGCCCTCTTGAACCTTCTTCATTCATCAGCTCTAAGTATGTAGCTTGAGAGGATTTAACTTTATCGATTAAAGTCGATTCTACTCGTATATTCGTTATCTTCACGTGGGTCCCTAGAGTCTTTAACTCTATCTTCATCATTTGTAAGTTATACGAAATGGGTTTTTGTGTTAACAACATCGTACTCATAAACGCATATGATCTTCTACTCAACGCGTCAGCTACCACGTTCTCTCTTCCACGATGATATTAAATGGTACGATCATAATCTTCAACAGCTCGAGCCAACGTCTTTAGCGCATATTACGTTCGTTTTAGTTGAAAAAATATTTGAGGGTTTAAGAAATGGAATTTGTACTGGGGTCAATACAAAATTCGATTTCACGCTCTAAGGGTAGGCTATGAAGTCTTCAAGAATACGTCAGGAAATTTATTAACGATAGAAATATCATTCAAAACTGTGACCCTCATCCAAGACTTGGATAGTACGTCACATTGATACCAACTATGACTTTTATCCCTTAACCTGGATAGCACCTCACAATGATACCTATCAACTTGCCATCTTCATTCACGATGTCTCCTACAGAAAGTCTGGCTTTGGTGCACTCCACACAAGGAAGTCAACAACGAAAGGATCGGGGCACTTTACTTATGGCTTAATATGACAGTGATTGACTTTAGTGGTTTGGTTGTTTGAATTCGCATAACAGGTTGGTTATGAATATAAAAGCTAACAACCTTACGAAAAGCATGATGAGTAGTTAACCAATCGATTCCTAAGATCACATCAAAGGAAAATATTTTCAAAGAGATAAGATCGACAGGTAACGTGAAAATGTTGATTTGAATCAACAAGATTTATAAACAGTGGAGGTAGCGAAGGCTCCTACTAACGAAGTTTCAACCAATAAGTCAAAGTCTAACTTCTCCGGAGTCAAATTTAAACGTTGAACGCAAGTAAAAGAGATAAAATAATGGGTAGAACCGGTATCTTATAAGGTATAGACTTCGCAATTTATAATTAACTAACCCGTGCTAACTTCGTTCGTGTTACTCGCTTTTTGAGAAGTCGCAAAAATGCTCTCCCTGAAACCATCGACTTTGTGTTGTCCGTATCCTCCTTTGGTAGCACCGTCCCAGCTGGACTTGACTTCACTATACGACAAAATCGAGGTAAATGACATTCTCTTCTTGAAATTTCCACTTCTATTACCTTGGCCATGATTACCACCGAAGTGGTTACCATTCTTGGCATGATAATTTTCTCCACGATGGTTATCGTTGTTCCGATGGTCGTTGCCACCGGTATGATTATTATCGTGTTGTTGGTCGTTACCTTTGGGTTGAGCTGACTCAACGGTCTCATGTGCTTTATTGCTTATCTCAATATTTTCAGATGTCATTCGCAAACACTGTCACAAAATAAGGATTAAATAACATATCACATATTATCCCTATACTCTAACCAACCAATTAAATACCAAATAAACTTAGGTAGGTCACACTAGCGAAGGAATTCCCCGTCTCTCCTCTCCCAGTTCTTGTCTCACATCTCAGCCAGGGATCATATCCCTAAGCTTTGAAACCAACTGTGACGCCCCCAAAATAGGTATACATCACCCATTTTGAGTCACCAAATAAATGGTACAAAAATCAAATACAACATAATTATACAACTGTAGTGTAAAACATAAACTGAGAGTTTAAACAAGAATATTGCCTTCTAGACAATATCCATTCTCAATGGAGTCCTCATAGACAGTATACAAACTCAAATTCAGTCCTCATTACATTTATTATCACACTATTTAACAGAATAGTGAGAACTACTAATGCTATCATCTGGACTGTCAATCTGTTCCCCGACTCATTCCAACTATATTCTCATTTCCTGAAGAGAACAGTGAAGGAAAGGGTGAGCTCAACTAGCCCAGTAAGAAATATTATGACTAAGATAATGCAGAATAAATTATCATTAGTCTTCAACAATGTTAAACTGATAAAATACAATAGACATCAAGTTTAACTGCAGCGGGACAAGCAATCCATTAAAAGAGTCAAGTAGAGAATAAAATCTACTATCTTTTATGATTTAAAACGTTTTCATCAATTTTTATAGCTGAGACTCAACTTAATAAATAATCCACATCATCCCCGCATCTACTACCAAGGATATTCATTAGTGGTCACGACCACAAATTATCCATGCACTACGGGCCAAGGATATTCGTGTATTCATCAATGGTCATGATCATGCCAACAAGCGCCCATCAATGCACTACGGGTCAATGAGGACTTTTACCACATCATTTGTAACATTACGGTCATGATTATACCGAATAATCCCTTGTCATAATCATACCAAGTCCATCTATGCACTACAGGCCACAGATGACTTTCAAAAAATATAAACATGAGGATGATGACAATGATATAAGAATTCAATAAAACAAGTTCACGAATTAAATTATCCAGAACTAATAACGTCCAAATTGTCAACATGATACTTCTTTGTAGAGTAAAATTTAAGAATGCTTAGAAGAATATTTCCATGAAAAGATACTGGATGAAGCGCAAATATCAAGGATATTCCACTAATTTCACGGAGTATAGAAGTTAAAACTTTAACCAATTGAGTATAATAAAGAATTGAATAACAAAAGAAATCACCATGCATGCGGTACTTCGCATAGACAAGATATTCCAACAGAATATTAAGTAACGGAACCAGGTCCGGTGTAAAACACACAGACAGGATATTCCAATGAGAATAATAAAGATGGAACCGGTCGGTGTAAAACACACGCATGAGGATATTCAATAGAATAATAAAGAGCGGAACCGGTCAGGTGTAAAACACATGCATGGATATTCCTACCGAATAATAAAGAATGGAATAACATAAGGATTTCACCAAGTATAGGGTATGCCGCGTATACAGGTTATGTATAGGGTATGCCGTGTATATAGGTTATTCCAACAGAATAATAAAGAACGGAATAACATAAGGATTTCACCAAGTATAGGGTATGCCACGTATACAAGTTATGTATAGGGTATGCCACATATACAGGTTATCCCAACAGAATAATAAAGAATGGAATAACAGAAGTTCTATCCATGAATAAGAAAGAATAACACCCCTTACGGGTACAACAAATAATATCCCTTACCATAAAAGACACTGGATATCGAAGTAGTGAACTGGCAGAACACTCTTCTTCTTTCTCTCTATAATTTCTCTCTCTAGAGTTTCAGTGAATTTGTAAGAAATAATGAAGGAATGAGCTTCTATTTATAGAAAAATTGAGAGTGGCTCTTGGTCTTAATGAAGGGTCAAAATAACTCTTGGTAATATTAAAGAGACAACTACTATTTGCGAAGGGGTAATTAACTCTTGGAACACCGAAGAGGCAAATAACTCTTGGTAATATTGAAGAGACAACTACTATTTACGAAGGGGTAATTAACCCTTGGAACACCGAAGAGGCAAATAACTCTTGGTAATATTGAAGAGACAACTACTATTTGTGAAGGGGCAATTAACCCTTGGTAATATTGAAGGGACAAGTTACTATTAAGACTTTAAATCAACGATCCATATGATTTACTATTATAATTTCAACCAACGGTCAGAAAAATTAGCACATCTCCTCATGGAATAATATTGTACCCAAATACCCGAGTGAACAATACTAGAGTGAATAGTAACTCGTGAATAGTAACTCTTGAATAGTAACTCATGAATAGTAACTCGTGAATAATAACTCATGAATAGTAACTCGTGAATAGTAACTCATGAATAGTAACTCGTGAATAATAACTCATGAATAGTAACTCATGAATAGTAACTCGTGAATAGTAACTCGTGAATAGTACTTCGACACGAAAAGTGTCCCGAATACCCGATTGAACAATATAACCTCCAGACAACAATTACTATCGAAATAGATGTCGATTTCTACTAACACAAATAATCCCAACACAATGAACTATCAAATTCATCTTTAATCAACACGAACTTATATATCATTAATATTATAACTCACAATATTTAGCAAAACGAGGTTGTTCCGGGAAAGGGGCTTTCAATAAGGATTTCTCCCTATGGTGCCGCATGATTAGGTGACCAAACCTCTCCTCGATGAGAACTTCTAGACATTGTAAATATTGCAATTTAATAATATGAATAACTTTGTCGTCTCAATTATTGATTTAATAATATAACATATAATGCAGATGATACTGTGACAATAATCAAATCAATAATATGAGAGATATGATGCCGCAATTACTGTAGCAATAATTGAGTATAACTGAGTGACTTATTACTTAAGCATCAATAATCAATACCGTGTATTGCTACTATGCAACCCGCAGCAGACACATTGTACTTTTACTAAAGGGTAGTTCAACAAAGATAACGGTAAAACCTCCGCCGTTATTTTCGTAAAATATTTTTGTCGTTTTCTAACTACGACAGTGCTTCCATTGTGGGGTCCACCAATGATTATGTCCTCGTACGAATATTCCCAGACAAAAAGAATATTCCCCGGCCAAAAGAATATTATATAACAACTTGCGTACTTTGCAAAATTTTCAAATACTACCCACAACTATAATATTATATCAAATCCACACCTTAATATTTAAAAAAAATCAAGAAATTTAAATATTTATTCATAAAATCTGGGGTCTCACATAGCAATCAAACACGTGAAATTGAATTGTAAGAAGGAAATATAACTAACAGTGTTCATATTTGAAAAATAGCCTTAGAAAGTACCAAATTTCATGCCTTATATGAGTTGTAATCTGCGAATTGAAGTTGGATTGCTATAATATGTTAAAAAACGAAAACAATGTAGTTCAAATCGTGTAAAATGATTAAGAAACGAATTCGTGATGATCGAATTCATTAAAAGTGTAAAAATGAAGAAATTTGGAAAAAAAATATAGTTTTGATTCTTCAAAATGATGTATATGTGATGTTTTTGTATATGGAATAGTGTATAGCATGCTTAACTAGGATATTCCAAGGTGTTAGATGTTGAAGTTGGAGATTTTCTATAAAATTGGGATTTTTGGCCAAAGCAGAGTCTGATTTCGAGCTTCTGTAAAACTAGAATCGAGGCATCAGTGTGGCGTCTTTGTTTGGCCTGTGATTGTCGCGTGGGAGCGCTACATATAAAGCTGGTCTTGACGCAAGCGTGGGCTCATGGTTCCCCCAAGTATGTATTCTTGGCTTGTGCCATGTGAGTAAGTGATCGTAAACGATGAAATGCAGCAATTACGTGTCATGCGTGAAGCGGACTTGGGTTAGTTTAGCATGCATGTTAAGGATATTAAAACATAAAGTGGACTCTGATAATGTATTGTAAAGTCTTTGTAATACAAAGTGTAAAAAGAGTTTTAGGTGATTGTTAATTGAGTTATATAATGAACCTAAAAGTGATGTTTTCAAAAGTTAGAAATGAACGAGTAAGTTATGTTGGCTCGTAATGCAATTTCAGATTCGTTAAGTATGTTAACCTAAATGGTTAGGTGTTAGGTTAGGGTTATGACCTAAATGAAGGTTTTATACCCATAGTGTTAATATTCATACAACTAATTGTTGTTGCGATTGTAATGATATGTGTAGGGTAATTGGAGATTATTTTACACTTGTGTAGCTTACGAACAAGGCAAGTTCCTAAACCTTAACTCTTTACATTGAGCAAGCTTTATAACTTCATTCTTTTTATATTGAATGCATGTTCGCATTCCTAAATCGTTATTGTACAAGTTCCTAAAATTCTTATAAGGTTGATCAAGCCTAGTTTATCTTGAGTATGCTTGTGCAAGCTCTTGTAACCTAACTCGTTACATCGAGCGAGATTTACTTTCCTTATTATCATTCGAAGCATATATTGTTCTAATACATTGATTCATAGAAGATTGTTCGATACTCCTTTGAATATAGCACTTTGCATGTATATCATGTTATTCAGTTATATATATTGTTGATATCCGATCTTTAACTTTAATAGCCTTGTTTAGTTATACATTCTCGTATTAAACCTTTATTGATGGAAGTTGAATAGTGTTCTAAAATTCTAGAGACACTGATAAGCTAGTTCCAAACTAAACTTTCTTTAGTGCGGAAATTCTAAATTCAAACTGAGACGAACAACCCTAATATAGGGGATTTTTGTACGTGCAACGTTTAGATGTTTGTGCACAATACATGGTACAAAGGGCTGATCCCCCTAAGTACGCTAAGAAGGGTTTGTACAGTCTAATGACTGTTAAGGTTAAGGTAATAATACCTATATACCGGAGACATAGTTCATGGTCTTAAGACCCTCAGACATTGATTTCGAACTTGTTTTATATTCTTAATTCACAGAACAAGTTCATTATTGCTAGCATTCGTTGTTCATTCTCATGTTGTTATTATTACTACTTCCTATATCAGTGAGCAATTGTTTGCTCACTCTTGCATTTAACACTGCAGCTAAAGTTGAGAAAGTCGATGAGCCATCTACTAGCAAAGGAAAGGGCAAAGATGTCCAAATGTTGAAGACCTATGAAAATTTTATTTTAATGAACTATGCTAAAGACTTGTTTTAATATGTGATATATTCCGCAAACTTATGTAATAATTTTAAGGTTAGATTACCTGGGATTTATTTTGAGATTATGATGTAACCCCTCTAATGGGAAAGATGATTGTTTAAGTTAATTAAATTACGTCTTTATCCTTTGATTATGGGTAGTTAGATGTAATGTTTTGGATAGTGAACACCAAATTATGTGGGAATGAAGTACCTAGATTTGGGGGTGTCACAATAACTGTAAAAAATTGACAATGTTAACTATAAATGAAAGTGTTCCAACATATTTTACTGTTACTCATATT
The DNA here is from genome assembly GCA_020205615.1 of Panax quinquefolius. Lineage (NCBI taxonomy): Eukaryota > Viridiplantae > Streptophyta > Magnoliopsida > Apiales > Araliaceae > Panax > Panax quinquefolius. The sequence continues at coordinate 140,850,385 of CM035156.1, forward strand.
TTCTTAGCAACATACTCAAAAACATTGACAACTATAAACAAATATTTTACAGTTTTTCAATGCATTGTGTTTTTAATTCCAATTTGTTTTCGTGTTTTTAATGCCAACTAGTTTTTGAAAACAGATTTAAAAAGGCTATCCAAATTCCAAACAACCCTTTAATTTCCCCCAAATCTCCCCCATATATATACAAACTAAGCACCAAACTGTTGATCGAGAAAAATACAGAGTTCAAGGACATAATTATATAATACAGCCTCTATACATTGATCCTAGGTCTACAGTCTACACTGAACCTATGTTTATAACTAAGGATAAAATTTTACAAGAACCTTTATACATTTAGTCTAACACTTTTACCAAGTGTATGCAACTTCACCTAATGTCTACATTCTCATCCCTTTCTGCTTCTAGACTTGGTCTTCTTAAATAATTCTCATATGCCAGATTACTCATGTTTCCAAAAGATCTACTTCACTAGATAACAATACTATATATTAAATAATACATAAAACTATTAGTCACTAATTTATGGTATGATATTCTCAACGAGTTTATTCCCTATATGTAGGATACTACAAGGAGACTTGGGTATATATTTAGAGTATTCTAACATTTTGTTTTTGATAAGTATGATTATTCAATTTAGAGTATTCTAAGATCAAATAAGTAAATCAGATTTGCACCTGGCCAAACATAATAGTGAAGACTAGATAATTCTTTTTTTGGGTAATTTATCATTTTCATATCGGGAAATGAAATACAATAGTCGGATTAATCTGGTAAGGTAAAATCAAAAACCAAAAGAACCTCTAGATAAAGTCTGAACATATATACACCTTCTGAACATATATATATGCACCTTCAAAAAAGGTAAAATAAAAAACAGAGGATATATATCATACCATGTAATTTGGGGAAAACAAAGAGTTAAGAAGAACAAGGCAACAGAGGGGGAGTTTTAGTCGGCCGGAGTAGCAGGCGCCGGTGCCGGTGCAGGGTGAGGCGCAATAGATGTTTCGATGATTGAGATGATGATGGACGAACTATAATCTCTAGTGGGATGGTAATGGGGAAAACTGTGATGATTTATTAGGCAAAATGTGTACTAATTGAGCAAATGGATCACTTGGAATAAAGAATTGAGAGGGAAAAATGAAATTCAGATGAGAGGGGGAAAAATAAGAGTCGTTGTCGGAACAAGGGTTTTAATGTAAGACTCATTCTCGACGGCGATGCCGTCGCTAATTGTCCCGTCGAGATTGACCTATTACCGACGGCACACCCGTTGCCTATAATAGCATTGCCCGTCGCCATTGCCTTTTCCCTCTACCGCGAAAATCTGGCGCCAAATCTTTTCCATTACCGACAGCACTCAAGTCATTACCGACGGTGAACCGTCGACCACCAATGTAGGATAGCTGGGAAAAGGTCATAGGCGACGGGGGTCATAGGCGACGACAATACCGTCGTAAATGATGTCATTAGCGACGGTTAATTGTCCATCAACAATGATGTCGTCGGAAATGACCCTTTTTTTTGTAGTGTTATTAATTAAAACGAAGAACATGAAGTTATGGAATCATACCCTTGTAGATACGAGCTTTTATAGGTACGAGTTCAACTCCTACTTCTCCGCAATCTCCTTGAATCTCCGGGTAGATTCCTTCCTTTGATTAATGTTAGCCACCCAAGTGTATGGCCTCTACAGGTGATCCACCAATGAATAAGAATTTTTAAGAAGGTACTCTCCAACTTTTAAAATCACGTATTTTTGATATTTGATATAAGACTCCTCTTATAAAGATATCAGGTAACCCTATTTAATTAAAATAAGTTATTATTTAATTAATTAAACTCATTTAATTAATTAGGCTCCCTAATCTTATTAGGGATAATTAATTAAACTCTTTTAACTAATTTTGCCTTCTAATCTTATTAGGAATAAATGAGAGTACTTATATTAAATTAATTTCTAAACTCTTTTAAAAATTAAAATTAATAATAATTGTAATAATATTAATAAGACTCCTCTTATTAATTTATATTTAATATTTCTAAAATATTAAATAATAAATATTAAGCTATTTAATTTACTCTATCACCATATATTAAATTAAATATACTTGAAAAAAAATTTACGATTATACAATTAACATCTTAAATCATTATTCTTCCTTTTATGGTGTGACCCTTTAGGTTCTCCATATTAAATCGGTTGTGAATAAATCAATTAGAACAATTCTAATCTTATTTAAATAAATAAATTAAACTATTAATTTATTTAAATAAATAATATTTATTCTACAATAGGGATAAGCCTCCCTAGCGATCAACGACTTTTCAGATAATATAGATTTAAACATTAATCATAAAAGAACATTTGAGTAAATAGTTACCATACAATTCAATCATTCTACCATACAATGTCTCAATTAAAATAAAGACATGGAATTACTGTCAATTCTTATTTTATTTAATTATATGTAGTTCGATTCCCAAATGCACAACTCCTAATGAATGCAAATTAAAAACTACTTTCTAATTTCATTCCACCTTGGTCAAGGATTTCTGGGTTGTCATTTATCGAATCACATAGGATATTTCTCTTCTTTTACTAGAAGTGGTAGATTCTTTATTGATCATTCATTATCTCTATATATAACTTATTACACCCAAGCATACCCTTTGATATACTCTAAGAGTCTTAAGGAATAAGTCAAAGTGTAATTTATTATATATAAGATACTATGATGATCTCAAGTCTAAGCTTTATTTGTACTACTATCACTACATGAATTCCTATTTACAGGAAAATAAAACTCCATTAGGTATTCCTTAGCGAGTCACGTTCAGTAAACTTAATCTCCAATAAGCACCTACATACTTTCTTTAGTGTCTCCATACAAATGATTATGAGATCAATCATCCTCATCCAATGAGCAAGTAACGTATGTACCAATCTATCCAGATTCACTAATCCCCTTTTTATTAATCCATTGATTGAGAACATTTTAGTTTTAAGTTATCTAAGAATTTAGATCTCATTAGCATGATCTCATCATGATTCTAAAAGTATTGTTTAAAACTATGGGTTTATCACATATTATTAAAAATAGCACCATGTAGATAATTAAATGCCTTTAATAAATAATTCTTTTATTAATAAATAAATAAGATTGATTATAAAGTATATGTTTTATCATCATACATGATTGTCTTGTATGCATACTACTTTCAATATTACATACACAAAAATAATTTTTCTATAATTTTTCAACTTCCTTTAGTATTTTTCAAAAATTATTTTTAGCTCGTAGCTTAAGAAATTAGCCCTATCATGCTCAACTCCAGAAATTCCCAACTCTTGGTATAATCTTACACATATTATCATGAACCTAAAGTTTAAATTTCGTGACCATCGAAGTTATAAAACTCTGATTATAGCAATTTTCGTTAGAAAAACCCAAATATTGAAATGACCATCACTACAAAAAAATGGGGCTTCAGCAACAACAGATTTTCGTTGCTAAAGGTGCCAAATTTAGGGTTTTAGCAACAACTTTCTTTGTCGTTCGTCTTTCGTTCACAAGAATGAGCGTTGCTAATTGTTCAAGAATGACGTATTTTTTCGTTGCCAAAAGTAATACATTTTGCAACGAAATTTGGCTTTCGTACAGAGACATCGATCCTTTAGCAACAAAATGTATTGTTGTAGAATAATTAAAATGTCGTTGCTAAAAACTCCATTTCGTTGCAAAAGCCTGCTAATTGGCAACGGAATGAACTCTTTTTTTTTTTTTGCAACGACCATGCATTTTCGTTGCAATTGACACCATTTTGCAACGACATTTTTCGTTGCAGTAAATTATGAAAATTGTTGCCTAAGCTTGCTTTCATTGCGGAATGTAAACTTTTTAGCAACGATTTTCGTTGCTGATTATATTATTTAGCAACGACATTATGCTGAATCAGCAACGAAAATGTTTATTGCTGTTTATTTTTCAATAGCAATGAAAGACGTCGATTAGCAACGACATTATATGTTGTCGTTTCTTTATATGTGCAATGAAAGTTGATATGATTTGCAACGATAAAAAATATTGCATTTTATTTTAGTATTAGCAACAATATCCTCTCCGTTGTTATTAGGTTAATTTTTCGTTGCCAAATATTATATTTTTAATGCCATTAGCAACAAAAATTTGTTGCTAAATGTATAAAAAATTGTTGCTATATTAAAACTTGTTCAATGCTTTGGTAACAAATTATATTCACGCTTAAATCAAAATTTGACATTCTTTTTGTGTACTGCCAAATTTCAATGTCCCCATAACAAATAATGACAAAAATACAAAAAAACAAAAATATTATTAACTTAATAAAATCATCCACTACATAATCATTCATTATCTTTACAATTAACCATCTAAAGCTACCACAGTTCTTCAATCAAAGTATATATCTACATATATAGAGAGTACACTTCATAATTTCGTCTCTGAACTACAGGAAGAGAATGCTTGCACTTCTCCAATATGCTCACTATCAAATCTTCCTGCAATTACACATAAATTCGTATTGATTGCTATTATATTATTTATAATCCATGAACAGGTCTATTAACTTAATTAGAAATTAATAAATAATAGACTTTCAGGACAAGATCTAGAAACAAACCAATACAAGCTTTATTGTTCACCTGAACTGTTTAAACTTTTACGCTACCTTGTGACAATGTTTTAAATCCAAATCTTAGAGTCTGAATAATATTGGAAATTACATCAGTTTATACAGAATGGAGAAAATCTTAATTCTATTTAAACAACTTTGAAAACTAACCTATAACAACTTGCTACTATAATTGAAAGATATCAATTAACTACAATAGGTTTAACTATAAATAAAATTATTAACCAATAATACTTTAATTCCCATGTTTCGTTACATATCATAAGTACTTTTTTTCCAAAGACATTGAAGTCCTACATGGAAGTTCCATTATCAATGAATTGGTGAAGGTTGTGATATAAATGAATTAGACTCTATGGACCTGTTTCAGATATAGAGAAGAATAAATTAGATGAAAATATATTTCAACTAAACCCATGTAATTAAGGACTTAAGTAATAATGCTTCTGGTATTTTTTTCTTGAAAACAGCTATCATAATACTAATTTCATTGATGTTTTTGTCTTCTTAATAATACCAATGGTAGAAGATTATGACTTAGGTAACCAGCTTGTTGTTGATCTGCAATTAAGTGATTAATACCCGAAAAGATTTATGTACCTCTTTACCCTCTTGGCGTCTCGTTCTTTTTCCTTTTCATTCTTTTAATTTGAAGTAAATAGTTGGTTCCCCAGAGTAACTTGAGGGTTACCTTCACCCATCACTGTTGTGAGCGTGATCTCTTTCTCAAGAATTCCCTCAAGATCTAACATAACCATTTCCATCTTTGGTCACCCTTTTCCTAGAAGAGCCATGCATCGTAGTGTCAATCTGATAAAGTCCTTTATTCCCTCAGCAGTGAAGCTCCTGACCGACAGATGGTCCATGATTTTATTTGAGTTCAGGTGTGTCTCCACCTTCATAAGTTTACAAATAGCAACGAATTTGAAGAATCAATGGTAAAGATAAGTCTCTGTTACAATTAACATAGTAATACTATTCAATTAAAAATGAATTTGTATGAGTATAATAAAACAAAGTTAACTTTTGCTTCTTGTAATGATGTAGCAAAAGTCTGCCCCCTAATTCTTAGTATCTGATAAACTCCTTTTGTTTGAACAATATTCAAAAAACTTCCTAATAGAATCTCTGAATAGATCCAAACAGCATAACTTGGCAAAACTATATTTGTGAGGTGACAGTAAAATTTTCTTTTCATAATTAGAAAAAATGATAATTGTAAAAAATAAAACTTTTGAACTGTATCCTAGTTATAAACTTATAATTCTGTATATCCACAGTAGGAAAGAGAACCACATGACTCAATCTTATATAGTCATTTCAGCAACTTCCAACCTTCCTGAATATAATATTTAGTGAAAAAAAAAAAATTCCTAACTGAGTTGTGACAGAAATAACACAATGATATCCCAAGCCACATTTTCCAATGGGATAAACCCCATTCCATCTTTGAAGAAATATAAAAGGAAATAGCCATCTGCTTTTTTCTTAATCCCCCCAATCATTTTTTATCTTCCGGTGATTTCAAATTTATGTTTAATTTTCAAGATTTTCACTATAATTTCATTAGTGATGTGCCATTTTTGAAAAGTTCTTATATCTCCATGATTCCAGTACTCTAAATATGTTGTTGTGTCATATGATATCTGCATATGAAAAAAATGCACAAATAAGTAATAACAAAGTTGTTTGAAAGTGTTATATTTACTCAATACCCATTGAAATATACTTCCATCTGATCCAAAGGATTCAATATGTGAAGCTTCCTGTCCTATTATAAGCTCCAGGAGAAATACCCCAAAGCTGTACACATCACTCATATCTGTATATGTCCCCATTTGGCGTACCCTAAATATTTTGATAGATGAATTCATATATAGGTAAAAACTAACTTGAAAGCAAGCAAGTATAATAAAGCCAAAAAAAGAAGAAAAAATATTAGTTTACTCTGGATCTTCAAAAACATCAACTCTGGTTGAGCGAGATGGACCTGCATCTTCAATTTTTTCTAGTAGTCTTGAAAGTCCTGCATCTGCAACCTTAGCAATGAAGTTCTCATCAACCAAAACATTTGTAGTTTGGAATTTACTGTGCACTATGGGAATTTGTTGTCTATGTAAATGGCATAAACATGCATTAGCAAATTTTTTTTTCCAATTTATGACCTGTTCAAATTTATCTCATGGTAGGTCATCAGTTTGTTAGTTGATACCTTTAGCTGCACCAAGAGCTATTGACAGCCTTTGCTTGAACTCTAGTTTTGTAGCTGAATCTTTTCCAGTGGTTGTCAAACGATGAATCTCTATAACATAACATGTAATTAATATACAATTATAAGCCATTTAACAGAACAAGTCATAGCATATAGATGATTGCACATGCTGCCATTGGGTAAATATCCATACACCAACATTTGGTATCCACTATCCTAGCAGTAACCTAGAAGAGAAACTAGGTTTTGATGCCAAATCCGTGACAAGTAGGCTACCTGTTATTCCAAATGGAAGATTTTAGTTATATGAGGAATGCTAGGAAGTGCATACTTTCATTAGAATGATATTTGTGAAGCTGCTGGAAAAAGCTGGAGATTTCTATGTTAAAATGTAATTATCTCTTGCCCATATTCTAGATAGTATAGAAGTAATTTATTTCCCTTTTACGTACACTCATGAGATACTTGGGAGTATATTCTATTAAGATCCACAAGCTATGTGCAAACAAAAGTTGTTGATCAATGGTAGAAAACATCAACGTTTATAAACCAAAGATTATATTCTAATTATATTCTTTTTTTTTTAAAAACATAAAGAATGAAACGACAAATCTTAAACTTCTAAACCATACTAAAATATATCAGTTTAACTACGGTAGTTAGATGTCTTTGTTATACCTCTTCAACAAAGTCTTGCTTAGGGACACCAGAACGCCTTTTGATAGCCACAACAGTCCCATCACGAAGCAATCCCTTATAAACTAGACCAAAACTTCCATATCCAATGAGATTCATCTCATCGAAGTACTTGGTAGCTTGCTCTAACTCTTCCATTGTGAACTGCCTTGCTTCATGTGGTCCAGATAGAGGTGGGACTATAGAAGAACTGGGTCCACCTCTTCTTTTTACCTCCACTGTTATAGTTGAGCAGGAATTAGTAAATGTTAACAAGACATGGAATGATATGCTACTTATCCCCATGTCTAATTTTGATGAAACATTACCTACTGCAGATGGATCTGAAGAACCTGTATCTGAATTCTTGTTTGAGAACTTTTTACTATGTAATATACAAAACCATACAAGTCCTATGACTATTCCCAACAATGCTAATAATATTTCTCATTGTGTATTTGTTCTTCCTATAACAATAGTGATTGTTTATTAGCAAGAATGAAAAACTTAAGTTATTAACCTTGTTTAAAAATCAAATAGCAAGTTACTACCTTAATTGAATATTCGGCAAGATGCTTCCTCAACTGCAAAATCTCGTTTTCAAGTTCCCAAGTCTTAACAACAAGATCCTACAGAAATACATTGATCTAAGACGGGGGGATTGAAAATTATTATATGAAAATGTAGCATCTGGTCAGGTAAACAAGATTCACACAACTTAATTAATTGTAACAGAGCACCTGCTTCAAAGGGTTGCCAAGATTATTTGCGTCAGCCATTGGCATCAATCCATGTGAAGATAGACTAAACTGAGGGTCATACTCTCCTTCCATTTGATTCCTACAAAAGATATATGATGTCATCTGTGTAGGTATATATCAATCACTAAGTTGTTTACCAAAGACTTCATTTTCAAACCTTGTGTATAACTTTTCCGTTTGCATCACCATTATCATACCTGCTAGGAGAAAATGATGTTGTAGATGGTGACGAAAACTGAGAGAAGCCAACATAATTTGATGCTCTCTGGCCACCAAGATATTCTTTTAATGTTCCATTTATCTTGTTGCTCTCGGAGCGGCTTTCTCCATGAATTTGTATCTTAGGGTCCTCAACATTTCGTGTTACCTCCACTTGAATACGAACACAATCAGACAGTGCATCAGTTATAGAAATTTAAATACGGGACTGTTGTACCAAATTGAAATTAGACCGCATTGGCATCAAAACAAATGAGTCCTAATTACCTCAGTATATAATAACTGCTTCACAAAGAAATTGTTTTATTTACTAGTCAAGATGAGCATTCAATGGACATTTCCACTCTTGTGCTATGTACAATTACTTCGCCTCAACCAAAATAAACTCCACATTATAGCATATATAAGCTAATTAATTATATATATACATTGGAATTGTAATCTGATTGATGCAAGTTTTTGATGTATATATATTTCACATGCATCATTCTCATTTAGATAGAATGATTAAGCATAACATTTGTATACACACCCCTAGAATTCTATTCATATACTGTATAAATTTTAAAATTAACCCCAAAAGGACTAATTTATGCTAGTGATGATTTGATCAAATGCTGCTTAAACCTAATTATATAAGCTTTTTCTTCATGCATAATTCGACATTGTTCATATTTTTATAATTTTACAAGACATTGGCAATTTAACACTTTATGCTACAATATTATATATACTTTATAAGAGACCAACTCCAAGAACTGGAATGAGGCAGTTAGTTAATTGGGTAGCTTAAGATAGCAAACTTGTAATTAACTAGCCTCAAATTAATTAACTGATATCTTACCTGTACTATAGGTCCCCATATAACACTAAAAACAAATCCCCTCCATCACCTGCTAAAGTAGATAAAGCTTAGGCTCCAAGAGTAAAGAGCTATGATGAATCAAAAGATGAAGAGCTACAAACTACTCAATAGTATATCTTTTCATTGGAGCATTTCACCAAACAGTTTATATGCACCATGTCAGATAACTCTAAAATATCAAAAAGTAGCGTTAAGTACCTTAGCGAATTATGTGCACAAAAATTAATAATTTTCGAAATAGAAAACTCAATCTGAAAGGGATGTGAATTAACAAAATGAAGAAAACTCACCGTACATCTATATCGATCTTAGTCATGTGTCGATTTCTTGGGTTCCTTCGTTCTCAACCAAGACCATATCGAACTTAGTCGATCCCTCATGTCTAGAGGTTATCCTTCTTAGAGGCTATCCATCATCCATTGAAATCTTCATCAAATGACTCATAAAAAATTTGAAAAAATAGTCCATCCATTAGTCAAAAATCGGAGAGCAGATTTTGGTTCAAAGATGAGCAGTTTTGGGGAAAAGGAGAGAGAAGAAATTCAAATTGGTAGAGAAGAAACCCAAATTGGTTGAGAAGAAACCTAGCTGCCCATCTCTCTAATTTAAATAACTAATTGAGGGAGTACTCTGTTCCAAAAACAAAGAGTGATAATATTTTTTAAAAACAACTCTTTTAGGAGTAATATTATATATAAAATTATTATTTTAAAAACTTAAAGATAAATCAAAATTTAAATTTTAGAATATTATAAATTAATTATAACAAATTAAAATATAACTCTTTTGTAGAACCAAAAAGTAATATTTTAACATTTGTAATCTATTCGACAAAAAGAGTCATAATTATTATAATTTTGTTTATTGTCAATTTACAATATTTTAAATTTTAAATTATTGTGACTTAATATTTTATTAATAAAATTAATATTGTAAATTACTTAAAAATTATTATTAAGAATAAAATTTCAATTAAAACATTAATTACATACAATTTTAATTATAGTAGATTATAAATTAAAGAACAAACTCAAACTTAACTCTTTCTGTAAAATATATTAGCATTTTTTTGGCATTTGTGCTCTATTCCACAAAAGAGCGTCATTAATTTATTTATTTTTGTCATGATACATGTATGAAATTTTAAAGTTTAACGTAGTGTAAAATTATTTATTTTATAATTTATTAAAAGAAATAGTTGATATTTTAAGTTACTTAAGAAGTGTTATTAAAAATAAATTTATTACTACAAAAAATTTAATGTATTTATATTACAATTTTTATTCAAAATAATTAATTCTAAAAAAAATTATTTAGAACAAAATAGTGACCAATTTTATCTCTCATAAAAAAATATCCGAAAAATAACATATAGTGAGTAATAATTTCTTTATTAATTGCTTTTTCCTCACAAATTTTCATCATAAATTGGCGCCAAATATCCTTCTACCACCTCAATTTTGCGAGGAAAAAAAATATAAATTGTGAAGGATGTTTCTTTCGCTAATAACTATATTATCACACCATTTTTTTCCTTTACTGTTTCTTCGCTAGAAAACTCCTCATGTGAAGGAATGAATTCCTTCATAAAATTTCATTCACTACATCCCTAATTTGTTGTAGTGGAACAAAAATACCAATGAAAACGAAAAACTTTAAATATATTCGAATTAAGTATTCTATTTGAAATTTGTATTCTAATAACTTTATATATATATATATATATATATATATATATATATATATATATATATATATGGAAAATGTATGTACACAAATTTATGGCGATTTTTTTAGGCTATGTACTATGACGGTTTCACCTGGTCATGCATATATTATTATTATAATAGTACTTATAATAATAACTTTATTATTATAAGTACTATTATTATTATTATTATTATTAGTACTATTATTATTATTATTATTATTATTTATTATTGTTATCATTATCATAATAATAATTATTATTATTATTATTAATATTATTATTATTATTATTACTATTATTATTATTAGTACTATTATTATTATTATTGTTATTGTTGTTGTTGTTGTTGTTGTTGTTATTATTATTATTATTATTATTATTATTATTATTAACTTAATTTAAGGCAACATTTTAATAGTCGTTGCAAAAAGTTATATAAAATATGCAATAAAAATAAAAATTGTTGCCAATGAATGTGGTCCATATTATTATTATTATTATTATTATTATTATTATTATTATTATTATTATTATTATTATTATTATTATTATTATTATTATTATTATTATTATTATTATTGTTGTTGTTGTTATTATTATTTATTATTATTGTTATTATTATTATTATTATTATTATTATTATTATTATTATTATTATTATTATTATTATTATTATTATTATTATTATTATTATTATTATTATTATTATTATTATTATTATTAACTTAATTTAAGGCAACATTTTAATAGTCATTGCAAAAAGTTATATAAAATATGCTGTGAAAATAAAAATTGTTGCTTAAATGAATGTGGTCCATTTTAGGCAACGAAATATAGCAACAAAAAAACTTACATTGCCCACGATGAGGACAAATCAAGTGGTTAGAAATTTTGCAATGAATTTCTAACTAATTTTGTTTCAAATTTTGCAACTACTTATGAATTTCGTTGCAAAAAGTGAAAGCTCGACACTGATAACTGCAACGAAGGACAAGTTTCGTTGCTAAACATACACTTTTAGCAACTACTTATAAAGTCGTTGCCTGAAGAATTGTTGCTAAAGCCCCATTTTTAGCAACAAAAAAAACTCTCGTTGCCCACGATGACGGAAAATCAAGTGGCCGAAAATTTTGTAACGAATTTCTAATGAAATTTTTTCTCGCTAATGAATTAGCAACGAAATTTTGCAACGACTTATGAATTTCATTGCAAAAAGTGAAAGCCTGACACAATCTGCAACGAAGGACAAATTTCGTAGCTAAACATATACTTTTAGCAACGACTTATAAAGTCGTTGCCCGAAAAATCGTTGTTAAAGACCCATTTTTTTGTAATGATAACTTGGTCAATTTAAGTCAAAATGAGCTCATTTTTGGACAGGAACTACTTTATCTCATATGTTTTCATCTCCAAAAAGGCTAAAATTTATTTCTAATGCCCTTGCAAATTTTTGGGCAGTTTGTTTTTCATATTTTCAACTTTTACCTACTTTGCCAAAAATAGTCCATAAGAAAATCTACAACTCCTTTTTCAGTGATTCCACTTGAGTTTGAAAGATAACTCATCATATTATCATCCCAAATTTTTCTAGAATTTTTAAAGGTCAAAAATTACCAAACTACCCCTGGAAGTGACTGGCCCAAAACAGTTTTGTTTCCTTTCTAAAAACAGAATTGTTTTGGCTAAAAAAGCCACTACGGCTTGTGAACTCAACATTTTTGAGTGCTAACACTTGGATTTAATAGTTAACTTACATATCTATCAGCCCTCTTTGACGGATCGCAAAGAGAAGGTGTAGATTAAAAACGGTAGTTGACCAAAGGAAGAGAAAACTAGGGTTTTCTAACTAAAAAAAATAGTTTCTTTTCTATCATTTTGATCCACTTTCTAACACTCAAATATGTTAGATCTAAACATGAAACACTATAAATCATATAGATCTATAGTTTTCAAATTAAAAAACACAAACTCCATGTGATGCCCTCAAAATAGGTATACATCACCCATTCTGAGTCGCCAAATACATGGTACAAAATACAAATACAAACTTAATTATACAACATGAGCTGAGAGTTTTTACACAAATATTGTCTTTTAGAAAATATCCAAACTCAAATGGAGTCCTCATTACATTTATTATCATACTATTTTACAGAATAGTGAGCACTACTAATGCAAACATCTAGACCGTCACTCCATTCCCTGACTAGTCCCAGCTATATTCTCATTTCTTGAAGAGAACAATGAAAGAAAAGGGTGTGCTCAACTAGCCCAGTAAGAAATATTATGATTAAGATAATGCAGAATAAATTATCTTTAGCCTTCAACAGTGTTAAACTGATAAAATATAATATACATCAAGTTTAACTGCAGCGGAACAGACAATCCATTAGAAGAGTCAAGTAGCATGAAATCTACTATCTTCTATGATTTAAAAAGTTTATCATCAATTTTATCGCTGAGACTCAGCTTAATAAATAATTCACATCATCGAATCACCCCTACACTACGGCCAATGATATTCATTAGTATCACGACCACGAATTATCCATGCACTACGAGTCAAGGATATTCGTATTTTCATCAATGGTCATGATTATGCCAAACAATAATTCATCTTTGCACCATTGGCCGAAGAGAACGCATGTTCATGATCATACCAAAAATTATCCACCAATGCACTACGGGCCAATGAGGACTTTTACCACATCATTTGTAACATTACGGTCATGAGTATACCGAATAATCCCTGGTCATAATCATACCAATAAACAGTCCATCTATGCACGTAAGCCACAGATGATTTTCATCACAATATAAGCATGATGATGATGACAATGATATAAGAATTTAGTTAAAAGAAAGCAAAAGATAAATTTTAAAAGCTTTATAATTTAATTTATCCAGAATTCAATAATATCCAAATTGTCAACATGATACTGCTTTGTGGAGTAAATTTCAAGAATAATATTTTATCAAAAATGATTTAGACCGAAAAGAAATCAATTTTTATCATTAATAGTACTTTGGGTGAATAGTACCCTATGAATAGTACTTGAGAATAGTACTTCATGAATAGTACTTTGTGAATAGTACTTTATGAATAGTACTTCATGAATAGTACTTTTTGAATAGTACTTTATGAATAATACCCCGTGAATAGTACTTTGTGAATAGTACTGTACTTATGAATAGTACTATATTTATTAATAGTGCCCATGAATAGTACTTTGTGAATAGTACCATACATATGAATAGTGCCGTATAAATGAATAGTACCCATGAATAGTACTCCGGCATGAAAAATTTAAAATTTAATAAGAATGTTCAGAAAAATATCCTTGTGAAACGATACTAGATGAAGCGCAAATTTCAAGGATATTCTATTAATTTCACAGAGTATAGAAGCAATACTTCAACAAAATGAGTGTAGAATTAGGGATACGAAACGAAATAATATTACTCACATACTACAGAGTATGGAAGAAAATATTATTTCATACGAATATTGAACGAAAATAATATTCATAAGAATACGAAAAATAATCTCTTCTGAATATGAAATAAATAATACCCCTTACCTTAGTAGAAGACTGGATACTGCAATAGTGAAGTAGCAGGATACTCTTCTTCTTTCTCTATATAGCTTCTCTCTCTATAGCTTCTCTCTATAACTTCTCTCTCTATAATTGCTCTTGTGAGTCTTAGTGAATTGGTGAGAATGAAAGAGGAATGAGCTTCTATTTATAGGAAAACATAGTTTCGATAATTGCACATTTTGAGGCTCGAATTATTACAATATAGTACCTTCATCTTTTCCTCCATTTTTAATTTAGTCCTACAAGTATTATCAAACTTGCACCACCTCCCCTAATAGTACATGCATGTGAATCAATAGTTCCATTCATGTGAACAAATAGTTATATGCATGTGAACTAATAGCAATTAATTGCTCATTTATCCGATTAATTGCCTGATTGGTCAGTAAAACCAACCAATCATAGAAATACCTCCTTTGAGGGTAATTGGGTCACGAAAGAATTTAAAGAAAACTAAATGAACAAACATCTTTAATCAACACGAACTTATTCGTCATTAACATTATAACTCATAATATTTAATAACCAGATCATTCCTAGGAAAGAGAGGGCTTTCCGATAAGGATTTCTCCCTATTGGCGCACAATTAGGTGACCAAACCCCTTTCCTCGACAGAACTTTCTAGACATCGTCAATATTACAAAATAATAATATGAATAACTTTGTCGTCTCAATTATTGATTTAAAAATATAAAATATTATGCAGATGATACTGTGACAATAATTAAATCAATAATATGAGAGATATTATCGTGAATTACTATAGCAATAATTGAGTATAACTAAGTGACTTCTCACGTAAGCATCGATAATCAATCTGCAGTGCTGCTCTTATGCAACCACGCGTATTCATTGTATTTTTTACCATCGGGTATTTCAACAGTCTAATGATAAAACTTTCGCCGTTATTTTTATAAAAAGATATTTCTGTCATTTTCTAACTCTGACAGTAATTCCGTTGTGGGGTCCACTAATGATTGTGCTGTCGTACGAATATTCTCTGCTAAAACGAATATTCTCCGAACAAACGAATATTCCCCGACACAACGAATATTTTATGACAACTTGCTTACTTTACAAAATTTTTACATATCACCCTTAACTTTAACCTTTTATCCATTTAAACATTTACTAAATAAAATAATAATTATAAGAAAATTGAATACTTTCATTTCATAAAATTCGGGGTCTTACACTCCATATGTAAGACCCTAATTTTATGAAATAAAAGTATTCAATTTTTCTTATAATTAATTATTATTCAGTAAATGGTTAAATTGATAAAAAAGTGAAAGTTAATGTTGATATATGTAAAATTTACAAAGTAAGCAAGTGGTTATAAAATATTTATTGTTGTCGGAGAATATCGTTTGGTCGTGAAATATTCTTATTGTCGGGGAATATTCGTACGACGATGTAACCATTTGTGGGCCCCATAATAGAAAAATGTCGGATGAAGAAAATGACAAGAATGAGTTTTTTTGTAAATAACAGCGTAGTTGTTACCGTTAACACTGTTGAAATACCCTGTGGTTAAAATATAGTAATACGCAGTGTTACACAGTAGCACACGGTATTGCACCAATTATTGATTCTTACGTAAGAAGTCACTACTCAATAATTGTTATAGTAATTAATGTTCAATATTTTATTTTATTGATTCAATAATTGCTACGTTGATATTTTATATTGTTGATTCAATAATTGTCATTGCACAGTATTTTCCATTATCAGATAAATAATTCATATTATTTGAAAAATATTATTAGATAACATTATTGGTAATGTCTAAGGAAGTTCTGTCTAGGAAAGGGATTTGGTCACTGATAAGTGGGTTTTATACCCACGAATCGGTTCCTAATTCAAGCTTAATCGGTGTTAATTCCTTGATTTTATTGTTTGTTTTTACTTGTTTAGTGTTATTTTGTGTGTAGGTTAGGTGGTGTGGCAATTGATCAAAAAGGGTGAAATTGTGGCAAAAATGTGGCAAACAAGGAGCAATTCAAGTCAACTAGCAGAAGCTACCCCCGTCGGGGCGGGCTCTTTTATGCCTAACACGCCGCATGGTATGGGTCTTGATATCGATTAACACCTACTAGCCATGGGGAGGTTAGCACAACGAAGTACTTACACCCGTAGGAAATGCGAAAGTATGACAATCTTCTATTTGGTTTCAATTACTACAAGAACATAAGCTTAAGTGTTTGGGATTCCTTGGGACTCATATTGGCATGGAATTGCAATCAGAATGCATGTCTTAGCATTATATATGACATCAAATAACAAAAACAGAGAACACAGAGCAACTAACATTGAAAAAAGACAGATTTTGGAGTAAGCATTGGAGTGAAGATATTTGAAGGATTTTCATATCAATTGCAATTTGGGCTAAAGAGAAGGGTGGTTCTGGATTTATTCTTTTCTTTTAGTTTTATATTTTTAATTGAGAGGATGTTTTCTTTAATTACTTCAGTTTTTATTTCATTGATGATGAACTAAATTACTTGTTAGGCTTATGACAGATCTTTAAGTGGAACGATGATTATGTAACTTTGATTTTCAGTTTAATAAGTTATTCTTCAATTTATCTATATTAATTTGTGTTTGAATTTATGGATTGCCTGATCACCCATTCTTTGTGGACTTGTATGGATTCGAGAGAGGAAATACGAGTCTAGACATAGTTAATATAGCATGCGTTCTTGAATTCTGTGAATGAATGAAATCTTGATGAATGTTAGGGTAGAGATATGTTTAACATCGCATGTAATCAGATCGAGAACTTGGACTTAAACCTTCTTTGATTGTAATTCACATAGAGATATAATGAGTTAGTTAATTAAGGTGTTTAACTTAATTCTATCTAATTTATGGATTTGAGTTAATATGGTGTTAGTGCATCTAGAGGTGGCTAATTCTGCTTAAGTGTTGTTGATTAATAAACTGGGATAGTAAATTAAACTGGAATAAAGTGTAATAATCATAGTAATGCTTAGGGTGAAGTTGTAAGCCTAATTCTCCAATAATGGTTTAAAATTTAATTTTTACATTTGTTGATTGTTTGGTATTTTTAATAATTTTAGTTTTTATAATTTTAATCATTAAATTGGATAGTTTAATAAAATTGGGATTAGTAGGAAACTGGTAATTGTGAGGTTTAAATTCATACTAATTTCTTTGTGGGAACGATACTCTAGTTACTAATATATTACTTGTTGACCACGTATACTTGCGTGTTGTGCGTAATTAGATTTTACCCAACAAGTTTTTGGCGCCGTTGCCGGGGAGTATTAGTATAGATTTTAATATTTTGCGATATCAGTTTAATTAGTCCAGTTTTACTTAAATACTTTTTCTTTTGTTTGTTCATTCTTATTTCAGGTTTTTGAAGTTGGTTTATGCAAACTCGGTCCAAAAATCCAGACTTGCTTCCTTTTGAGGATAACATTGAGAGACGGTTTCAAAGGCTAAGTAAGTGGATTAAGGAGACAAGGGAAGACTTCAAAAATTCTGAAAAAGAAGAAGCAATGGCTGCTGAAGACCAGAAAGCGTTGAGAGATTTTGCTATACCCTAGGTGACTGAGCTTTAGTCGAGTATTATCAGGCCTGCTATAGCTGCGAACACATTTGAGATTAAGCCTGGGACTATTCAGATGATCCAAAACTCGGTTCAGTTTGGGGGACTAGCAAATAATGATCCGAACGAACATTTGGTCAACTTTTTGGAAATTTGTGACACCTTTAGGTATAATGGGGTGTCGGATGATGCAGTTAGACTTCGCTTGTTCCCATTCACTCTGCGGGACAAGGCAAAGATTGGCTACACTCTCTACCGCCAGGATCAATAACTACATGTGAAGACCTCGCTAAAAAATTTCTAGCAAAATATTTCCCACCAGCGAAGACTGCAAAAATGAGGAATGAGATAACTATGTTTGAACAGCAATATGGGGAATCACTTTATGAGGCATGGGAAAGATACAAGGAATTGCTCAGAAAGTGCCCGCATCATGGATTACCTAAGTGGTTGCAAATGAACACATTCTACAATGGTTTACATGGTAATCTCAGGACCAGTATTGATGCAGCGTCGGGTGGAGCATTTATGGCGAATAGTTATGAGGAGGCATATCAATTGATAGAGACAATGGCAGCTAACAATTACCAGTGGCCCACAGCAAGAATGACACAAGCTAAGCTAGTTGGAGTGTTAGAAGTAGATGGAGTGATGGCACTAGCAGCGCAGATTTCAGCGCTCTCTAAGAAAGTGGATGCTTTGTCAGGGGTACAGACTCAGCAGGTTGTAGTTATTTGTGAAATGTGCGCGGGTGAACATTCGACAGAACAATGTGCAATCAACCCAGCGTTAGTGCAATTTATGGGTAGCTACAACAGGATTCCACAGAACATGTACCAGAATGTATAAAATTAGGGGAATAGGAATCACCCTAATTTTTCTTGGAGTAATAACCAACATCAACAAGCTCCACGACCATCTTATCCCCCAGGATTTCAGAATCAACATCAATAACCAGCTCAACATTAAGAGAGGAAAACAGATTTAGAGGAGTTGTTGTCAAAGTATATAACAAGCAACGAAGCAGCCATGAAATTACTAGTAGCCATGAAAAATTTAGAAAATCAGACGGTACAAATAGCTTTAGCATTGAATAATAGACCACAAGGGACTCTACCTAGTGACACCGAAAGAAATCCGAAGGGAAATCACGAGTAGTGTCAGGCAATCACTTTGAGAAGTGGAAAACATCTAGATGGGAAAAGTGCAGAAAATTCAGTTAGAACGGATGACAAAGTTGATGAGAACAAAGTGGTTGAAGAAAAATAGGGTGAGGAAAAGCAAGTTAAACAAACAAAGTTAGATAACAAGCCAGTTATGTATCCTCCATCATTCCATTTCAAAGAGAGAGTCCAAAATAGAAAATGGATAAGCAACTGCTAAAATTTTTGGAAGTTTTAAGAAACTTGATTAACATCCCTTTGCGCAGAAGCCACAAGCGAGATGCCAAGTTATGCTAAATTTATGAAGGGTATTATGTCTAGGAAAAATAAGTTGGAAGATATTGAAACGGTGGCATTAACAAAGGAGTGTAGCGTAGTTTTACAGCAAAAGTTGCCACCTAAGTTGAAAAATCCGGTAAGTTTTACCATTCCATGCACAATTGGGAACACGGTGTTCAACAAGTGTTTATGTGATTTGGGAGCAAGTGTAAACCTTATGCCATTATCAGTTTATACAGAATTAGGTCTACCAGCTCCAAAGCCTGCGAACATCTCATTGCAGTTGGCGGATAGGTCAGTCATGTACCCAAGAGGCATTTTGGACGATATTTTGGTTAAGGTAGACAAATTCATATTTCCCGCGGACTTCATAATTCTTGATTTTGAGGAAGATAAGAACATCCCAATCATCCTAGGGAGACCGTTCTTAGTTATGGGTAGGACTCTCATCGACGTGCAAAAAGGTGAACTAACCATGAGGGTCCAAGATCAGGAAGTAAAGTTCAACGTATTCAAAGCCACGAAATTCCCTACGAATGAAGAAGAGTGTTTCAAGATGGATGTCATTGATCAGTTAATCAGTGAGGACATGGTTAAAAGTTTGGCTAATGATCCATTGGAAACAACATTATTGGGGGATGAAGATTTAGATGATCCGAAGTTTATGGATTACTTGTAGATGTTAGACTCTCTGCCATGAGTTAGCAGATTCAAAGCACCATTTGAACCATTGCACATGGAGGAAAGAGCCACAACGAGGATGAAACCTTCATTGGAGGAGCCACCCACACTTGAGCTTAGGCCACTTTCTAAACACCTCAGGTATGTGTATTTAGGCAATTCAAATACTTTACCTGTTATTATTTCTGCTGCGCTTAATGAATTGCAGGAAAATAAGTTGCTAAGAGTGCTTAGAGAACATAAATCTACTATAAGATGAACAATTGCAGATATCAAAGGAATCAACCCATCCTTTTGCATGCACAAAATTCTAATGGAAGAGGATGCAAAGCTAACAGTGGAGCAACAAAGACGGCTCAACCCAATTATGAAAGAAGTAGTGAAGAAAGATATCCTGAAATGGTTGGACGCAGGTATCATCTACCCAATTTTAGATAGCAAGTGGGCCAGCCCGGTTCAATATGTACCGAAAAAGGGAGGAATGACCGTGGTACAAAATGATAACAATGAACTAATTCCGACGAGGACAGTGACTGGCTGGAGGGTTTGCATGGACTACAGGAAATTGAATAAGGTAACCCGCAAAGACCATTTTTCTCTGCCTTTTATCGATCAGATGTTGGACAGATTAGCGGGCCATAAATTTTATTGCTTATTGGATGGGTATTCGGGATATAATCAGATAGTCATTGCTCCTAAAGATCAAGAAAAGACCACTTTCACATGCCCATATGGCACATTCGCATTTAGGAGAATGTCCTTCGGCTTATGTAATGCACCCACTACCTTCCAACAGTGTATGATGACCATCTTTTCAGATATGGTGGAGAAAAATGTGGAAGTCTTCATGGACGACTTTTCTGTCTATGGGGATGACTTCGATGCTTGTCTAGAGAATTTGGTGATGGTTTTAAAGAGATGCACAAAAACAAATTTGATACTTAACTGGGAAAAGTGCCACTTTATGGTTGATGAAGGAATAATTTTGGGCCACAAGGTTTCAGCGAAGGGGTTAGAAGTTGATAGAGCAAAGCTGGAAACGATTGAAAACCTTCTACCGCTAACTTTAGTAAAGGGAATCCGTAGCTTTTTGGGACATGTCGGGTTCTATAGGAGATTTATAAAAGATTTCTCTAAGATTGCAAAACCACTGTTCAGTCTTTTAGAAAAAGATTCAGTTTTTAAGTTTGATGAGGATTATAAGTTAGCATTTGACATATTGAAGAAAAGGTTGACTACAACGCCAGTTATTATCGCACCGGATTGGACTATGCCATTTGAGTTAATGTGCGATGCAAGCGACTATGCAATAAGGGCTGTGTTGGGTTAACGCCGAGAAAAGGTATATCATGCCATATACTATGCAAGTAAGACACTTACAGAGACCCAAATGAATTACACAACTACGGAAAAAGAATTACTTGCAGTAGTATATGCCTTTGATAAATTCCGGGCATATTTGATCAGAACAAAGGTTGTAGTTTATACGGATCACTCGGCCATTCAGTACTTAATTTCGAAAAAAGATGCCAAGCCACACCTTATTAGATGGATTCTCCTTCTACAGGAATTTGATTTGCAAATAAAAGATAGAAAGGGGACGGAGAATCAAGTTGCAGATCATTTATCGAGGCTGGAAAACCCGGGAAAGGATGAAGAGGATAAGTGTGTAATTAATGAGTCATTTCTAGATGAGCAGCTGTTTGGAATCATTGTAGAATTTCCATGCTACGCGGATTTCGCTAACTATCTAGTGAGCAACATCCTTCCCCCTGATCTTACACGATAGCAGAAAAAAAAGTTCCTACACGACGTCAAATGGTGCATATGGGATAAGCCATATCTATTCAAACAGTGTGCTGACAAGATGATTAGAAAGTGTGTGCCCTACAGCGAGGTGAAGAACATATTGCACGAATATCACTCATCTGCATATGGGACACATTACTGAAGTGAGAGAACAGTTGCAAAAGTGCTTCAAGCTGGGTTCTATTGGCCAACATTATTTAAAGATACCCACAAGTTTGTTAAAAGTTGTGATAGATGTCAAAGGGTGTGTAACATATCAAAGAGGAATGAGATGCCACTACAAACGATCTTAGAAGTTGAAATTTTTGATGTATGGGGCATGGATTTTATGGGACCATTTCCTTCCTCCTTCGGTAATCAGTACATTTTGCTTGTGGTTGACTATGTATTGAAATGGATTGAAGTCGTAGCACTCCCAATAAACGATGCCAAGGTGGTTCTTAAATTCTTACACAAGAATATTTTTACAAGATTTGGCAAGCCAAGAGCTATTATAAGTGATGAAGGTATTCACTTCTGCAACAGATCATTTACAGCTCTGTTGGCAAAATATGGAGTTAACCATAAGGTGGCGTCGACATATCATCCCCAAACAAGTGGGCAAGCTGAAGTTTCAAATAGGGAGGTGAAGAGAATCTTAGAAAAAGTGGTAAAACCGAATAGAAAAGACTGGTCTCTCAGATTGGATGATGCACTATGGGCTTATAGGACTGCATACAAAACACCAATTGGGATGTCACCATATCAATTAGTTTACGGGAAAACATGTCACCTACCTATGGAGTTACAACATAAAGCCTACTAGGCAATTCAGAAACTCAACAACGATCAAGCAGTTGTAGGTGAAAAGTGGCTACTTCAGTTGAACGAACTCGATGAATTCCGACTTCAAGCTTACGAGAACTCTAAGTTATACAAAGAAAAGGTCAAGAAATGGCACGACCAGAAAATCATGCAAAGAACATTCGAACCGGGGTAATCAGTATTATTATTCAACTCAAGATTGCGGTTGTTCCCAGGAAAGCTAAAATCAAGATGGTTGGGTCCATTTACACTCAAAAGAGTTTTCTCATATGGCGCCGTTGAACTCTACAGCAGTAATCCATTGGAAACATTCAAGGTTAATGGTCAAAGGCTAAAGCATTATTGGGGTGGCAAATCAAGCACGAATGTCATCGCAATCACACTAACCGACGTACCATAAACAAGGAGTAGTCAGGCTAAAAGACTTAAAATCAAGCGCTAATTAGGAGGCAACCCAATTATACTTTTATTCTTCATATTTTTATTCATGTTCGTTGTATTATAGTTTAGAATAATTAGTAATATAGAATAAGTTCATTTAATAATTAGTTATGTTACATTTTCTAGATAATCTCACCATCCATGATTAAAATTGCTCAATATCTACTCACATTTATGTTTAATGGTATTTCAGGAACTTAACATGAAGATGGATTAGAGTTGAAGGGGAAGGAATGAACAAAATAAGATGCACTAATAGAACCTATGCCCACCGAGGCGGGCTCCCTAAGCTCAATACCTTCACGGAAGGGGGTCCTATTTTCAAAATAGAAAGCATGCCCACGAGTAATGGCTTCTTTCAACACACCCCTCAGGAGGCGGGGTCTCAAGTTCATTAGCAGATTGCACCCAATTTGGGCGGGCCTATATATGTATTAACCCCCATTTGGGGTGGGGTCGGATATGAAACAAGAGGATTCAAAGATAGCTACACTTACACTTATTTTTATTACCACTACTTATTCCTCCATTGAAACCCCACTCCCATACATCTTCAATTCACTCTCTACCCATGT
The DNA here is from genome assembly GCA_020205615.1 of Panax quinquefolius. Lineage (NCBI taxonomy): Eukaryota > Viridiplantae > Streptophyta > Magnoliopsida > Apiales > Araliaceae > Panax > Panax quinquefolius. The sequence continues at coordinate 140,874,448 of CM035156.1, forward strand.
TTTGGCAACTACATCTCCATCATTCCAATACATTCAACACTTTCCCACTTATCCAACACGATTCTATACATTACACCCTCTCTATAAAATCATATCTTCATAACACTCTAACCACATCTAATCTCACCAATTCAGACAATCAAACAATTAGAGATATACAAAGAGTGAGTATCTTATTTCTACAATTTCTCAACACCTCTCACCATAGTTGAACCAAAATCATTAAGTTTGGGGGGATTGCACATATTGCACACCAAGTGTTCGACATATTGTTTAAGTGAAGTTTGGGGGAAATTTTTGTGAAGCTCACCAATTCCAATTCAATGGCATCTAAACCGACATCAAAGAGTTAACGTGGAGAGAGTTCTGAAACCACACCACCAACACGGATATTTGATAGACGAAAATTCATAAGTGTCGCCGACGCCGACCGTTACGACTACATAGTGACAAAAGCACTCACACCGGAGCGGGGGTTAGCACCGGACCATGTTCATGGTGAAATGATGCAACAAATATATCAAAAAGGTTGGAATAAGTTCACGGAAGAGCCTGAGGCCGTAGGTATGAGTGTGGTCAAAGAATTCTACGCTAACGCCGAGGATAAGGCCCCCTTCAACGCTTTTGTGTGGGGTAGGTTAGTTCCTTTTAGTGCCGATGCCATCAACACATACTACCAGTTACGAGTGCCTAGACAATGCTAATACGCTCACCTACGTGACCATGATCCTGATTATGAGACTATTTTGAAGGAAATGACAAAGCCGGGTACTACATGGATCAAGGGTCGAAAAGGGGGCACTATCTTTCACAGTAAGGATCTCAGTCGGTACGAAAAGATATGGTACACATTCATATGCGCCAAGCTATTTCCATCCACATACACATCAGATGTAACCAAGGAGAAGGCATTTCTTTTGTATGCCATTGTACAAGATTTCATAATCGATATAGGGGCTACAATCTGTTTTTCAATCCAACGATGCTTACGAGGACCATTCTCGGCAGCTTGCCACACCCATCGCTCATTTGTGGGTTGTGTAGGCAAGCGAAAGTTAGATGATCCAATGATGAGACCACCCAGATGTTGCTTCAGACACTAAATTTGAGAATGATTGTGCGGTATGCAGTGTGTCCCGGGGGTGAGTCGCATCCTAGAGGACTAGGCTTTATATTTCCCTCAGCCTCAGAGGATGAGGCTGACGTTGAAGACACCTCAGATGACGATGAATTCTAGGGGGATGTGACGATGGGAGAGCAAGGAATAGAGGCGACACCATAGCCCGAGGCCATATCTAGCTCTCAGTTCCTAAACCTTCAACGCTAAGTGGATGAGCACAACAAGGAGGCCCGAAGAGAAATGCGGAGACTCACAGCGAGGCAAGACCATATGTTTGAGGCCATGAATTTATCTTTCGCCTCATTAAACGCGACGCTCCAGAGCTTCAATCCCAATGTACAATTCCCATACCAGCAACCAGCCCCAATGCCAAGGTTCCCACCCAGTGACTTCGATGAAGAAGAACAACCACCACCACCCCAGACTTAGGCGATTACAGGGAAGTCCTTGTACATTTATTGCTTTATCTATACAATGAGGACATTGTAATTTTTAAGTTTGGGGGATTTAATTTTCATGTTTGCATATTTATTTTCATTAGTTAGGTTTGCATATGTTAGTTCATATTAGTTTTAGGAGTATTAACTGTTTGCATTCATGTAGTTGCATAATAGCTTAGGATTGTAAATAGTTTTAATTTGTTTAAATAGTGTTAAGTAGTTTGTAATCATGTTAAGTTTATCTGAAAATAAAAAAAAAATAAAAAATAAAAAATTTATTTAAGTATTATGTTATCTTGCATATGTCCAGCGGTTTAATGTAGTTCATTTTATTCTGGCTAATGATGAGATTGTGATTAAGTAGACATGTACGGTACTGAATATTAGAACTTTAATATAATCTTTTATTATGAATTGGATCTTGTGCTTTTTTGAAACTGGTATAATAAGGTTAGCATGTTAATAACACCTATGTGGACTGATTAATTCAAATTGATATATAAGGAATTTCTAAAGGATAATGCTAGTGTAAATGAGAGAATGCCAAGGATAGGCAGTGAAAACGAAGAATTAGGCAAGAACCTAAGTTTGGGGGAAAAAGTGGGGTATATAAGCTTTATCTAAAAAAAAGTGAATAATTGATTCTTGTGGTGGGTTGAGAAGAATCATGAAAAGCTTTCCCCATAAACACGGGCGTGAGATGGAGCGTAAAACGTACTCACTACTTATTTAAAAAAAGAGAGAAGAGAATAAAATGGGAAATAAGAGCAAAAGCCCCTGTGATTGAAAAAGAAAACATAAGTACCCTATTTGGACCCTTGATCTTGGTAATTGTTTGATTTTAGTTGGACTTCGTCTGTTTTTGAAATTTTAGAGTTTACTCTGTATGATACTTTATAAGAGACTTGTTATGTATTAAATTTGAAATTGCATCAGTTAGCATGTTGTTAAGCACACACACACTATAACAACAATAATGGTGTAAGATTCGAGGATTGATAAGGAATTATTGATTGGATTTAATATGAAGTATCGTCGTGTTTGCTTGATTTCTCTGAGGTCGGTTGAATAAATTTGATTCTATGATGACTACTGGATTCGTAGGCATATAGATTAGAAGCATTACATATCATGGCATTGCATTGTATAGTTTGTTAGTTTTGTTTCGTGCTCGAGGACTAGCACGGTTTAAGTTTGGGGGATTTTGATAAGTGGGTTTTATACCCACGAATCGGTTCCTAATTCAATCTTAATTGGTGTTAATTCCTTGATTTTATTATTTGTTTTTACTTGTTTAGTGTTATTTTGTGTGAAGGTTAAGTGGTGTGGTAATTGATCAAAAAGGGTGAAATTGTGGCAAAAATGTGGCAAGCAAGGAGTAATTCAAGTCAACTAGCAGAAGCTACCCCCGCCGGGGCGGGGGGCCTTGATATCAATTAACAGTCTACCTCGTCGTAGGGTGCATAATGTAACTTACACCCCGTAGAGTGGGTAAAATGCAAGTGAGCAGATCTTATTTGGTTTTAATTACTACAAGAACGTAAGCTTAAGTGTTTGGGATGCCTTGGGACTCATTTTGGCATGGAATTGCAATCAAAATGCATGTCTTAGTAATATATCTGACATCAAATAACAAAAACAGAGAACACAAAGCAATTAACATTGAAAAAAGACAGTTTTTGGAGCAAGCATTGGAGTGAAGATATTTGAAGGATTTTTATATCAATTGCAATTTGGGCTAAAGAGAAGGGTGGTTCTGGATTTATTCTTTTCTTTTAGTTTTATATTTATAATTGGGAGGATATTTTCTTTAATTACTTCAGTTTTTATTTCATTGATGATGAACTAAATTACTTGTTAGGCTTACGATGGATCTTTAAGTGGAACGATGATTATGTAACTTTCATTTTTAGTTTAATAAGTTATCCTTCAGTTTATCTATATTAATTTGTGTTTGAATTTATGGATTGCCTGATCACCAATTCTTTGTGGACTTGTATGGATTCGAAAGAGGAAATACGAGTCTAGACTTAGTTAATATAATATGTGTTCTTGAATTCTGTGAATGAATGGAATCTTGATGAATGTTAAGGGAGAGATATGCTTAACATTGCATGTAATCAGATAGAGAACTTGGACTTAAACCTTCTTTGATTGTAATTCACATAGAGATATAGTGAGTTAGTTAATTAAGGTGTTTAACTTAATTCTATCTAATTTGTGGATTTGAGTTAATATGGTGTTAGTGTGTCGAGAGGTGGCTAATTCTGCTTAAGTGTTCTTGATTAATAAACTGGGATAGTAAATTAAACTGGAATAAAGTATAATAATCAAAGTAAAGCTTGAAGTTGTAAGCTTAATTCTCCAATAATTGTTTAAAAATTCAGTTTTTACATTTGTTGATTGTTTGGTATTTTTAATAATTTTAGTTTTTATAATTTTAACCATTAAATTGGATAGTTTAATAAAATTGGGATTAATAGGAAACTAGTAATTGTGAGGTTTAAATTCATACTAATTTCTATGTGGGAACGATAATCTACTTACTAATATATTACTTGTTGACCACGTATACTTGCGTGTTGTGCGTAATTAGATTTTACCCAGCAGTCACCTAATTGCGCGCCAGTAAGGAGAAATCCTTATCGAAAAGCCCCTCTTTCTTGGGAACGACCTGGGTGTCATTATTGTGATTCTATAATATTATTTGTGAATAATTAATTATTAATTTATATGATAAGGAAATATTTATTTTATGTGGATATAAATGAAGGAATTAATGCTGAGGTATTTTATCAGTATTTTGTCAAAATGGAGGTGTTAAAAATCATCCGTATGTGGATTTCGATCATTTTTCGTTTGGAATTTGGAAAAACTTTCTTCTACAAAGTTGTAGAGAATTAAATTTCCTATGGAATAGACATAAGACTTGAATTTGTTTGATAGAAGGGATATTTATTATGAATTATTGAAGTTTCTGAATTTATAAATAATTTAAAATATTTTTGGTGGAAATTTCTAGAAGGTGGGCCCCACACTTATCCTTTTGCATGTTGTAAATGCTAAAATCAGATTTCAAAGTGGACGTAGGAAATTTTTTGTAACGCCCCCATATCTATACTCCCATGGTATCCGATATGGTGTTTACAACGAATTAATATAATGCATTTAAATCTATACACCCATGGTATCCGATTACAAGATTACATTAAATAGAGGGACTATCAGATATAATTCATATAGATCCAAAATTCACAGTATCCCATAACAGATGTCAATTCTCAAGAGAACTATTACTATGTTTGGATACCCTAACTTGGATATATGAACTGTATCTGTGACTAGAGTCTATCTATCCGAAATTCAGAGTACCAGTAATAACATGAACAGTCCATATTACCAATACCCACACCCAGATGTATAGTCTATGCCAAGCGAATTTTATACTATCATATCGATATTAACTATTTATCTGAAATTCAGAGTATTAATAACAACATGAACAGTCCATGCTATTAATACCCTCACTAAGATAAATAGTTCCCAAGGATCTCAACTAGATTCGAAGAATTCTAACTTTACATCTATATATGTAAGAAAACACGGTTGCGGAAATAAAAGATGTTATATATATATATATATCATAATATTAAGATTCGATTACATGATTCTCATAACAAGTTTTTTATTACAAAGTATTCAAATAGACAAGAATATAATCTAGTCTAAACAGGGACGCTTCCCTTTATCTATTCCAGATGTTCCAGGGTTACCATCTAAAACTGCAAAGGGAATAATTTGCAAGGGTGTGCTATGACATGCTCATCAAGTTTTTGTATTTATAAGAATATATGATTTGAAGAAATACAACAATTCAAATTTTGACTGATAGTTGTCACCATTTCACTATGGATTTATATTTCTGTCAGTCACACAGACTTAGAAATTTTATCCAGATATGAGATAGGGGATCAGCCTATTCAATATCCTAAGAGTATGCATCTCATCCCACCAGTGCTCAAACGCACCCAACATTAGTGTCAATATATTATTGATCGAGGATCCCATACGGGATACCCAACTTCAGTTTAAGATGTCTTACCAAACAATTTGGTTTGACACAACAATTTAAGCTTAACAATCAATATGAATAAGCAATTCGTTTCTTAGTTATGCTGAAGCTATAACAATAACCTTACAATAAGAGGTAATTCAAATGTAGGTGTAGTATATTATATCAACAGCATATCAAGATAAAAATCTTGTTCAACAAGTAAATAGGTTTAAGAAGAACTTGCGAAAGTAATAACTTGGGTATAGGAAACTTGCCTGAGCATAGATCAGTCAAGTTATGCTATTCAATCGTTAATAAATACTTATGATGTTCATATATATAAATCTAACACGTTAGTATTGATAACAATACTCAAATATATCATTTATATAATATCGGTTTAGATTCAATAGGGTTTCGGTGTTTATTATCTTTACCGAATATTAAATAAGTTGATAAATTGACTAGATTTTATTTATTATAATTTTAGATAATTATATATCCATTATAATAATTTTTAGAAGCTTTAAATAGTTTTAAAACATTTATTTATCCGATTTTGTCTTGGAATCTCCTCCGACAGCTTAGTAGTCGCTCTACTCTCCCGTGGTGTTGTATCGGAGACTGTAATGATCTTTTATCTTCAAGTGAGAAGCATGGGAGTATTGACCACCCTCAGTGGCTCTTTGACGGGTTCCGGAGGGCTGGTGATGATAGTGGGCTGCTGGATATTGGTATGGAGGGGCATCCTTTCACTTGGAAGCGTCGTAGGGGTTTTCTGGATTGGATTGAGGAACGTCTTGATCGCGTGCTTGTTTCTTCTACTTGGCTTTCTGTTTTTCCCCATGCGAAGTTGCGGAATATAGAGGCTTCTATGTCGGATCACTCAGCTATTATGCTTGATTTTTTGCTGTCTAGCCAAGTATACAAAACTCGCAAATTTAGGTTTGAAAACTTTTGGCTTAGGGAGCCCCAATGTCGGACTATTATCTCGGACAACTGGTCTAGGAGCTCGGGGAGTCCTATTCAAACTCAAATTCATCAGTGTGGGGTTGATTTAATGAGGTGGGGGTCTGGTCTTGCCTCTCATTTTTGTAAGGATATTGCTGATTGTAAAAGGCAGATGAAAGGCCTTAGGTCTCTCACTGACCAAGATTCTATTGCCCAGTACTCTAATTGTCGCTCAAGGTTCAATCTGTTATTGGCTCAACAAGAGGATTTTTGGAAACAACGTTCTAAGCAACTGTGGCTCAATTCTGGGGACTCAAACTCCCGGTTTTTTCATATTTCTGCTTCTGCCCGTTGGAAGAACAATACGTTTTTGGAGCTCAAGGATGATAATGTTAGGTTTGTAATATTCAAGTGCGCAATCAAATTGCATAAAAAGTGCGGAAACGTGTAAAATCAGAGTTTAAAATTTACAAACCATATACTCGGATCACCCTTTATGCACAATTATTAATTAAATGAAAAGATAAAGAATAAAATCATACCCTTGAAGATCAAGCTTCCTCAAGTACAAGTTCACCTCCAAATCCTTTCGCGTTCAACTTGAATCCACCGGGGTTTTGTTCCTTCCTTTGATCAACGTTAGCCACCCATATGTTTGGCCTCTAGAGGTGATCCACCAAGAAAGAAAAAGATTCAAGAAGATGGGGTATTGGCTCAAACCCTAGTTTTTCCTATCTCTGTAGAAAAAGGGCGTACTCTCCAACCATTGGAATTACGTATATTTGATATCTGATATAAGACTCCTCTTATAAAGATATCAAGTAACCCTATTAAAAATAAGGTATTATTTAATTAAACTCTTTTAATTAAATGGGCTCCCTAATCTTATTAGGGATAATTAATTAAACTCCTTTAACTAATTTTCCCTCCTAATCCTATTAGGAATAAATGAGAGTACTTATATTAAATTAATTCCTAAACTCTTTTAGAAATTAAAATAATAATAATTGTAATAATATTAATAAGACTCCTCTTATTAATTTATATTTAATATTTCTAAAATATTAAATAATAAATATTAAGCTATTTAATTTATTCTATCACCATAGATTAAATTAAATATACTTAATATATTATTACGATTATGCCATTAACTTCTTAAATAATTATTCTTCCTTTTATGGTGTGACCCTTTAGGTTCTCCATATTAAACCAGGTTGTGAATAAATCAATTAGAACAATTCTAATCTTATTTAAATAAATAAATTAAACAATTAATTTATTTAAATAAATAATATTTATTCTACTGATAGGGATAAGCCTCCCTAGCGATCAACGACTTTCCGGATAATATAGATTTCAACATTAATCATTAAAGAACCTTTGAGTAAATAGTTACCAGACAATTCAATCCTTCCACCATACAATGTCCCAATTAAATATAAGACATGGAATTACTTTCAAGTCTTATTTTATTTAATTATATGTATTTCGATCCTTAAATGCACAACTCAAATAATGCAAATTAGAAACTCCTTTCTAATTTCATTACGCCTTGGCCAAGGACTCTTTGGGTTGTCATTTATCGAATCACATAGGACATTTCTCTTCTTTATTAGAAGTGGTAGATTCTTTATTGATCATACATTATCTCCATGCACAACTTATTATACCCAAGCAAACTGGTTGATATACCCTAAGGGTCTTAAGGAATAAGTCAAAGTATAACTCATCACACACAAGATACTATGATGATCTCAAGTCCAAGGATCACTTGTACATTACTATCACTACAGAATTCCTATTGACAGCAAATAAAACTCCATTAGGTATTCCTTAGCGAGCCACGCTCAAATGAACTTATTCTCTAATAAGCACCTACATACTCGCTTTAGTGTCTCCACACAAATGATCATGAGATCAATCATCCTCATCCAATGAGCAAGCAACGTATGTACCAATCTATCCGGATTCACTAATCCCCAATTTAGTAATCCAATGATTGGGAACTATTTTAGTTTTAAGCTTTCTAAGAATTTAGATCTCATTAGAATGATCATCATCATTATTCTAAAAGCATTGCTTAAAACTATGGGTTTATCACATATTATAAAACAGCATCATGTAGATAATTAAAAGCCTTTAATAAATTAATATTTTTTATTAATAAATGAATAAGATTGTTTACAAAGTATATGCTTTATCATCAAAAATGATTGGCTTGTATGCATATTACTTTCAGATAATGTTCGCTGGTTACGTTGGGATAATGGGTTGTCGAACCTGCTCCTCTCTTATTTTCAGGGGATCTTCACGTCTCAAGGCGGGCAAACTTAGGCTGTAACAGAGTGCATTACTTCTTATATTTCTGATCAGCAGAGCAATTTTCTTATTGCTCTCTTTTCGAAGGACGATATCAAGGAGGCTCTGTTCTCTATGCATCCTGATAAAGCGCCAGGGCCGGATGGTATGAACCCCGCATTCTATCAACGTTCTTGGGATATTGTGGGCGATTCTGTGACTGCCGCTTGTCTCTCCTTCCTTCAGCAAGGGGTATTTCCAGAGGGCTTCAATGAAACTAATATTATGCTAATTCCTAAGAAGTCAAAGCCTGTGTTGGTTACTGATCTTAGGCCAATTTCTCTATGCAATGTTATTTACAAGATAGTTGCGAAAATGCTTGCGAATCGCCTCAAACATGTGATTGATTCTATTATCTCAGAGAAGCAAAGTGCGTTTATTCTGGGAAGGCTGATTACTGACAACATTATGATTGCTTATGAGGTACTTCACTATCTAAAGAGGAAAAGGCAAGGGAAGTCAGGATTCTCTGCGCTGAAGATTGATATGATCAAAGCCTATGATAGAGTTGAATGGGACTATTTGTGTGATGAATGAATTGTTTGAATTGTGATTATGAGGACATAATCCTTGTAAGGAGGGAATAATGCAACATTCCAGAATTTTTAATTGTTATATTAAATATTTATTGAATTATTTAAGTATTTAATGGATGTGGTTATTGTAAATAAATAATTTTTCAAATTTGATTCAATTTGGTTAACTATTTGTTAAATAAATAATTAAGGAAATTAATTATTTTGCTAATTTAATTTAATTATTAAGTTAGAAAGTTTTGAATAAATAAATTATTATATTTTAATTTGAATTTAAATTTAAAAGGATGTGTTAGTGGATTAAATAAAGTTATGATTATAAAGAAAATTATAATTTTGTGGTATTGATTTATGTGTTAAAGTGATTTAATAAATTATTTTTTAGAATTAATTTAATTAAATTAATGTGTGACAAATAACCTTGTTATAAAGGAGTTACTAAAATAAATTATGGGAGTTTAATTTAGTTTTGCCAAACAAGGCCTAATGCCTATTAAGTCTTTAATCTAATTGTGTTTTACCAAATAAGGTGTAAGGATTAATGGGTTATTTTTAGTTAGTAACCAAACAAGCCTTATGGCTTTTGATTTTCAAATCTATTATAACTGATATCAGTTATACTATTATATATATTTATATTATTATATTTTATATATTAGATATCTATATCGTTATTTAGTTAGAGAGAGAGAGAGAAGAAAAGAAAAACTCAAAGGAAGAAGAAGAGAAGAAGAAGAAAAGAAGAAAAGAAGAGAGGAAGAAAGGCTAGAGATTGGAGAAGAAGAAGCTTGAGAATAGAAAGGAATAGCCATCATCATCTTCTTCAAGGTATTCTCCTATTTCTTTTAGTTTTAAAAGTTTTAGCTTTCTCTTCTCCTATTTCTCTGTAAAATTCTTGTGATAAGATAATTGTTGATTTTATATGTGTTCATGTGATAAACTAGTGTTGTAAAGTTATTTTCATAGGATATATAGGATTATAATCAATGTATTATGGTTATGTATGTAGTTTGTGAAGAAAACCTTTTTACAGAGAGATTTTGTGAATGAGTATAAGTTAATTTAAAGTAGAAATTGAGGGTTAATTAGTTGTTTAGTTGATAAATTGGCCATTTAATTTGATAGAGTATGTATAATTATTGATAAAGATACCTTGAATTAATTGTTTTGGTTGAGAAACAAAATCACAGTGTTTATTTTCATCAAAAACATCAAAAAGTGAGTTTTTAGCCAAAAATAGTGAAATTGGATGTGTTAATTTTGTTGTTTATGTTGATGTATGGGTAGAAACATGTTATGAGTTCTTGAATTATGTTTACATGAAGTTCTTGTATGAATTGCATGTGAATTAGTCTGTTAGAAACGAGCTTGTAGGCCAAAATTGGCTTTTTCTCGCATCTGTTATTTAAGTCGCCAATGAAATCGAAGCTAGTTTTCGTCTTGCAAGGTCAAACCAATGAAGACGTTAGTGTCGCCAAGATCGCCATCGCCATACCCGTAGGGCGGCTTCGTAGTTTATTTACTCGTCGCAATAATATTATCTTCACGCCAAGTCATGAGCCACAAGTAAATCGTGGAAATAATGCATGAAAGTTAAGAGTAATGGTCCGACAAGTGTACTTTTTTTGTACACGAAATTTTAAGAATTGTTATGTGATAATAGTAGGACTGTAAAATGTTGATTTTAATGATTTTATACCTAGAATGAACATGTTATTAACAATTAAATTATTTTGTAACTTGATTATGTGATTAAAAATCCAATTTTTAAATGATGAACGTACTTAGTTATGTTTGTAAAGTGGTAATGGCTAACTATGTCATGATGACATATGTTTATAGGATATTGTGATTCGAATTGATTCGGTTTAGCCTACGAGCAAGGCAAGTTTTCTAATCCTTTATCTTGTTGAACTAATAATTGTTTTCCAATTCGATTACCTTATAATGATGTAAGCTGTATAAACTTTGGTTTGATGTTGAACAAGTTATTCTTATATCTAACTTGTTTCTTAGCATGCACAACTATATATACTAATGTCGAATATTTTATCATTCAAATTGCTATGCATGCTTAGTATTCAATTCTAATTAACCCTGGCTTAGTATTGTTTAAGCAAGGTGTGTTATAGTTATTCAAATTGTATGCTATTAGATTATTCCTAAAGCATGATTTTAGTTTACTATGATTGATTCAATCACGATTATTCTATAGTGTAATGTTATTGGTTTTATTCAACTAATCCTTAGTTGATGTTCGTTGAATTCCAAATTACCTTGAAAGCTTATCCAAACCAAACTTCCTTTGGTGCGGACTTGTACTCTAAATACTGAGATGAACAACCCTATTGTTATGATTAGAGGTTAACTTACGCATAGCGTTAAAATGTTTGTGCACAATACATTGTACGAAGGGCTGATCCCCCTAAGTACGAAGTCCTTATAGTCTTATAACTGTTAAAGTTGGAGTTAAAAGATTACTTGCAAATGTGGACGTAGTTCATGGTCTTATGACCCTCAGTGATGTATATTCCATATTTTGGATTCCAATTTCTGATTATTATTGTCAGAGTACTATTCACTTTTGATGAGCCTATTTTTTTGGCAGTTATTATTGTTATAATCCTGTTGATTCTCTATTATATCCAGTGAGCAATTGTTTTTCTCACTCTTGCATATTTATAAACCCATTCCAGCTAAAGAGGAGAAGGTAGATGAACCTTCGACTAGAAAAGGAAAGGGAAAAATGTACAAGTGATGAAGACTTGTAATCTTGACTTTGATTATGATGTTAGACTTTTATTATGATGATCTTAGACATTATTTTAAAGAAATTATGTAATATTTTATTTCCGCATTTGAATGATGTTTAAAGGTTAGATAACTTGGGTTGTTTTGAACTTAATGATGTAACCCTATTTAAGGGGAGGTTTTTATGATTCAAATATTGTATTATTTGGGTAGATAGTATGAATGTTTGAATAGTGAGCACCAAATCTTGTGGGAATGAAGTAACTAGATTTGGGGGAATCACAGGTTGGTATCAAAGCTTTAGGTTATGAACCTTAGGTGGGGGAAAAAGCCTTAGGAAGTAACCTTTGAAAAGATAGTGATGATAAACTCTTATCGAGTTTTAGGAAAGTGAAAGTAATAAAACACTTATGTGCTTATGTGATTACAACTTATGTGCTCATGAGTGTCGAGTAGTAATGATTAGTAATTAAAATTTAAACTTTGGTTGACATGGATGGCTAATGTAGGAGAATCCGTCGGGATAGAGAGGAGGAGCCTCGAGATATTCAGTGATTTGGGAACAACATCGCCACGGGAAATAGTTCCGTCGGTCATGAGTGAAAGCGGGAGAGATTCCACGATGAGGATGATGAGATAGAGAGCGGATGAGGAGGATCCTGTGGAGCCGCCACAATCGAGGAGGATGAGGAGGACGAGGAGGAAGAGCTTCCACTTGATTCGATAGTTTCCCGTATGTACGACGAGGTGTATGATCGCAATGTGGAACTTCAAGATACCATCGAGGAGTTGCGAGAGATAGTAGCTGAACAACAGACTTTGATGGCGCAGAAAGACGATGAGATCTAGGATCGAGAAGAATGATTGAACAACATTGAAGAGAAGCTGGTCCACACTGAAGGAGAGAATGAACGAATGATGGAGAAGATTGCAGAACTGTAGAATAAGCTGAAAGAAGAATCTACAAAAAGGGCAAGAGCCGAAGACGCATACAGTGAAGCTTATCAACGAGCCAGAATAGCAGAGAGTGATGCACAAGCCAAGAGGAGGAAGATGGAAGAAATGAGCAACGTATTCAACACCGTGGTCAATCGAGCTCAAGATCGAGTCATGAGTTATCCGATTCAGTTCGAGATGCTACCATCATACATATTGGATCGCTGAACAATGTTCTGAATTATGCAGGAAGAGCGTCGTAAGGCTACACAGTATCTTAATAGGACATTGTAGAGATTGTAATTGATAGGTGATTTTGAAAATAAACGAAATGTAAATCCCGGGTATGATAACCAATGGGATAGATGATGATGATGATGATATCTCAAACCGTTATAGTTCAGAAAGTAATGTAAATAGCGGTGATGCTATTGTCTTGATGTTTTAGATGAATGAATGAATAAAATTATTATTTTATTCAAAGTGTTAAGTGTTATGTGTTACATGATAAATTTTTTATGATTAAATAAGCATTTGATGGGTTTATTTTAATGTAAAATGGCTTCAAGACGTCAACCATCACGACGGAGAACCACCGAGAAAACAACAACAATAATGTGGAAGGAAACCCGATTCAAATGACTAGTGGATTCTTGACATTGATGGGTGCAAAATCAATTGCGTAATCAACCTCGTAATCAAGGTACTACGTTTAAGGACTTCAAGGCGGTTGGACCACCGAATTTCGAGGGTCCATGAATCCGATTGAAAGCTGAGACTTGGATTATGGAAATTGAGAAGGTTTTGATGTGGCTAGGGTAAAGGAGAATCGTAAGACCTGCTTTTGCAACGTTTATTTTGAAAGAGGAGGCTAGCTATTGGTGGCAGGCCAACAAAACTCGGGAAGGACCAGGAGTAATTACCTGGGATAGGTTTAAGGAGTTGTTCTTCGAGACCTATTTCCCAGAGAGTTTGAAGAGTCAGCTAGAAGTGCAGTTTTTGGAGTTGAAGCAGGGAACAATGTCGGTGTCGGAGTATGCCGCAAAATTCAACGAGTTGGCGAGGTTTGCGACATATCAGGTCAGCACAGACGAGCGCAAGGCGAAGAGGTTTGAGCAGGGACTGAAACCCTGGTTGTACAGTAGGGTCTCCCTGTTCCAATTGAAGACATTTGCAGCAGTGATGGAGAAGGTGATTCTCGCTAAAAGTGGAGGTGAAGCAGTAACAAAGCATAATCAAGAGCAGAGAAAGAAGAAAAGTGAAGGTGAAGCTAAGAGTGGTGGTAACGGTAGTAATGGCAACAACCTGAAGAGGAAGTGGAATGGGAATGGAGGAGCTGGAAATCAGCAAAGAAACCAGCAAAATAAGAAGTTCGAAGCATGTACTACATGTGGGAAGTTTCATAAGGGTGTGTGCTTGATGGGGAAATGAGTATGCTTCAATTGTGGCCAGGAGCGTCATATCTCCCCAAATTGCACTCAATCTAGAAAAAAGTTTGCTTCACGTGCGGGTCCAAGGATCACTTTGCTCGTGAATGTCCTAAAAAGAGATCTGGTGAGGCAAATGGAAGTAAGGGAAATGCTGGTGGAGGTACGCTTACTATTGTTGGACCAACATCAACAAATAAGCCTACAGCAAGAACCTTCAACATGACGGCGCAGGACGCGGTGCAATTAAAAGATGTTGTGTCAGGTATTATCCCAATCAATGATATAAATGCGTATGTATTATTTGATTCGGGTGCTACTTGCTCGTTTATATCTGATGAATTTGCTAAGAGGTTAGAAATACCTTGTGAAGAGTTGAAATTTCCTTTAAATATAGAAATTACAAATAGGGAAGTGATTCCTGTTAGGTTCGTATACAAGAACTGTAGGGTGAACATTAAGGGTAATATTATGGCAGTAGATTTAATTTTGATTAAACTTGGGGAGTTTGATGTGATATTGGGAATGGATTGGCTATTCAATTATGGAGCGATAATTGATTGCCAAAAGAAGTGTGTAAACCTTATGACTCCGTCAAAGGTAGTTTTTCATGGTAGCAAATCGCCTAGACAAATGAAATGTCTGACGATGATGCAGGCCAAAAAGTTGTTAAGTAAAGGCTGTGTAGGGTACTTAGCCTACATAGTTGATACTCAAAAAGAGAAGAGTATGAAATTGGAGGAAATACCAGTGGTTAGGGAGTTCGTGGACGTGTTTCTGCAGGATTTGCTAGGACTTCCACCTAATCGAGATATCGAATTCGTGATTGACCTAGCACCAGGAACCGCTCCTATATCGAAGGCCCCATACAGAATGGCTCCGGTGGAGATGAAAGAAAGAATGGTGAACCGCAAGAATTGTTAGACAAGAAGTATATTCAATCGAGTGTGTCACCGCGGGGAGAGCAAGGTGTTATTTGTGAAGAAGAAGGATGGGTCGATGCGTCTTTGCATTGACTATAGGGAATTGAACAAAGTCACTATTAAGAACAAATATCCTTTGCCGAGAATAGATGACTTATTTGATCAATTGAAGGGTGTTAGATAATTCTTGAAAATAGATTTGAGAAGTGGATATCACCAACTGAAAGTAAGGAAGGAGGATGTACCGAAGACGGCATTCCAAACTCTGTATAGACATTACGAATTTTTGGTGATGTCATTTGATTTGACAAACGCCCCTGCAACATTCATGGATTTAATGAACAGGGTGTTTAAACCATTTTTGGACAAGTTTGTGGTGGTGTTCATCGACGATATCCTGGTGTACTCTAAAACTCAAGAGGAACACGTGGAACATTTACGTCTGACGTTGGAGACGTTAAGAAAAGAAAAGTTGTACGCGAAATTCTCTAAATGTGAATTTTGGCTGGAACGTGTACAATTTCTTGGGCATGTAATTGATAAGGATGGGATTTCTGTAGATCCATCAAAAGTTGAAGCTGTGATAAATTGGGAACAACCAAGAACTCCATCTGAAGTGAGAAGTTTCTTGGGGTTGGCAGGCTATTATAGACGGTTTATTCAGGATTTTTCCAAGATTGCTACTCCGTTGACAAATTTGACAAGGAAATCTATAAAATTTGTTTGGACGAAAAAATGTGAGGAAAGTTTTCAAGAATTAAAGAAGAAGCTCAGTATGGCACCTGTGTTGTCATTACCAGATAATACAGGAAACTTTGTGGTGTATAGTGATGCTTCACACAAAGGATTGGGTTGTGTCCTTATGCAGAATGGCAAGGTTATTGCGTATGCATCAAGGCAACTGAAGGACTACGAGAAAGGGTATCCGACTCATGATTTAGAGTTGGCGGCACTTGTGTTCGCACTGAAGATATGGAGACACTATCTCTACGGAAAAAAATATGAGATCTACACAGACCATAAAAGTCTAAAGTATATTTTCACACAGAAAGACCTGAACATGCGTTAAAGAAGATGGATGGAACTGATAAAAGATTATGATTGCGAGATCTTTTATCATCCGAGTAAAGCTAAAATGGTTGCAGATGCCTTGAGTAGGAAAGGCAGAGAAAAGTTGATGATGTTAATTGATAAGGAGGAGCTCATTTCAGCAATGGCAAAACTAGAGCTGGAAATCAAATTTCCAAAAGAATCTGAGGAAAAATTGTTCCAGATGGAAGCCAGTCCAAATTTGGTGGACAAAGTGAAAAACGCTCAGCTACATGATGAGGAATGCAAGAAAATAAAGCAAAGTATAGTCGAGGGAAAAGAAGTGAAGTACAATGTTGATACTAAGGGAATGCTAAGATTCGAGGGACGAATTTGGGTTCCAGCAGTTCAGGAGATTTAAGAAGAAATTTTGATGGAAGCACATAACTCAAGGTATTCAATTCATCCGAGAAGTACGAAAATGTATCAAGATTTGCAGCGTCAGTTTTGGTGGCCGAACATGAAAAGAGATGTTGCAGAGTGCATTGCAAAGTGCATGACATGTTAGAAAGTGAAGGCAGTACATCAACGACCAAGCAGATTACTTCAACCGTTGGAGATACCAGAATGGAAGTGGGAGCACATCACAATGGATTTTGTGGTAGGTCTTCCAACGACTCAGAAAGGATACGATGCGATATGGGTGATAGTGGACAGATTGACAAAATTTGCACACTTTTTGCCAATAAAGATTAGATTTAATCTTGATCAGCTGGCGAAACTGTATGTTAAGGAGATCGTTTCAAGACACGGAGTTCCAATATCAATTGTATCTGACAGAGATCCGAGGTTCACATCAAATTTCTGGAAGACACTGCAAGAATGCATGGGAACGCAATTGAAGATGAGCACATCGTATCATCCGCAAACCGACGGGCAAAGCGAAAGAACGATCCAGACACTTGAAGATATGCTTAGAGCATGCATCATAGATTTCAAAGGAAACTAGGATGATCATCTACCGTTGGTAGAATTTGCATACAACAACAGTTACCATGCAAGCATTGGTATGCCACCGTACGAGGCGTTATACGGCAGAAAGTGCAGAACTCCACTATATTGGGATGAAGTTGGAGAACGTCAACTGTTAGGCCCAGAACTGGTATAGCAAATCATCAAGTTGTCAAACTCATCGAGCAAGAGATAGAGCCTTTCAAGATCGACAAAAAAAATATGTTGATCAACACACAGACAGAATCGTGAATTTCAAGTAGGAAGTTTCGTATTCTAAAAGTTTCTCCTTGGAAAGGGAAAATTCATTTTGGCAAGAAAGGAAAGCTCAGCCCAAGGTTTATTGGACCTTTCAAATTCTACGAAGAGTGGGAGAGGTGGCCTCTGAAGTAGCTTTACCTCCGTAACTAGAAACATGTTCATAATGTTTTTCATGTTTGAAGATACGACCAGAGTATAAACTCGATTACAAGCATGTGATAGAGTATGAAACCTTGCAGTTTAGTAAAGATTTGTCTTATAAAGAGATTCCTATCCAGAGAATCGACAGGAAAGAACAAGTGCTCAGGAATAAAGTTATACCTTCTGTGAAGGTGATATGGAGGAACCACAATGTCGAAGAGGCCACGTGGGAACTCAAGCGAAATGATGAAGAATTATCCTGAGTTATTTGTTTAGTCTGTGTCTTCGATTCTGGGGACAGAATCTTTATAAGTATGGGAGAATGTGACAAATGAATTGTTTGAATTGTGGTTATGAGGATAGAATCCTTGTAAGGAGGGAATGATGTAACATTCCAGAATTTTTAATTGTTATATTAAATATTTATTGAATTATTTAAGTATTTAATGGATGTGGTTATTGTTAAATAAATAATTGTTCAAATTTGATTCAATTTGGTTAACTATTTGTTAAATAAATAATTAAGGAAATTAATTATTTTGCTAATTTAATTTAATTATTAAGTTAGAAAGTTTTGAATAAATAAATTATTATATTTTAATTTAAATTGTAAATTTAAAAGGATGTGTTAGTGGATTAAATAAAGTTATGATTATAAAGAAAATTATAATTTTGTGGTATTGATTTATGTGTTAAAGTGATTTAATAAATTGTTTTTAGAATTAATTTAATTAAATTAATGTGTGACAAATAACCTTTTATAAAGGAGTTACTAAAATAAATTATGGAAGTTTAATTTAGTTTTGCCAAACAAGGCCTAATGCCTATTAAGTCTTTAATCTATTTGTGTTTTACCAAATAAGGTGTAAGGATTAATGGGTTATTTTTAGTTAGTAACCAAACAAGCCTTATGGCTTTTGATTTTCAAATCTATTATAAGCGATATCGCTTATGTTATTATATAATTAGTACCTATATATATTTTATCCTATTTAGATATCTGTTAGAGAGAGAGAGAAGAAAAAAAACTCAAAGGAAGAAGAGAAGAAGAAGAAGAAAAAAGAAAGAAAAGAGGAAGAGAAGAAAAGAGAGAGAGGAGAAGAAGAGAGATTCGAGAATAGAAAGGAATAGCCATCATCATCTTCTTCAAGGTATTCTCCTATTTCTTTTAGTTTTAAAAGTTTTAGCTTTCTCTTCTCCTATTTCTCTATAAAATTCTTGTGATAAGATAATTGTTGATTTTATGTGTGTTCATGTGATAAACTAGTGTTGTAAAGTTATTTTCATAGGATATATATGATTATAATCAATGTATTGTGGTTATGTATGTAGTTTATGAAGAAAACCTTTTTACAGAGAGTTTTTGTGAATGAGTATGGGTTAATTTAAAGTAGAAATTGAGGGTTAATTAGTTGTTTAGTTGATAAATTGGCCATTTAATTTGATAGAGTACGTATAATTATTGATAAAGATACCTTGAATTAATTGTTTTGGTTGAGAAACAAAATCACAGTGTTTATTTTCATCAAAAACATCAAAAAGTGAGTTTTTAGCCAAAAATAGTGAAATTGGATGTGTTAATTTTGTTGTTTATGTTGATGTATGGGTAGAAACATGTTAGGAGTTCTTGAATTATGTTTACATGAAGTTTTTATATGAATTGCATGTGAATTAGTCTGTTAAAAACAAGCTTGTAGGCCAAAATTGGCTTTTCCTCGTCTTATTGAAAAGTTGTCACCGAAATTGTAGTTTCGCATGCATATGACCAATGAAGACGTTAGTTAGCCACGAATGCCATCGCGCCACGCCACGCCATGGCGGTTTTAGTAGTTTATTTCCTCGTCATCATGCATCATATCCCCACGTCATGGCAGTAACCCCATGGTGTAAAGCGTGGCAAATGCATGACGACGAAAGTTAGTAGAATGGTCTGACAGTGTACTTTTTGTACACGAAATTTTAAGAATTATAATGTGATAATAGTAGGACTGTAAAAGGTTGATTTTAATGTTTTTATACCTAGAATGAACATGTTATTAACAATTAAATTATTTTGTAACTTGATTATGTGATTAAAAATCCAATTTTTAAATGATGAACGTACTTAGTTATGTTTGTAAAGTGGTAATGGCTAACTATGTCATGATGACATATGTTTATAGGATATTGTGATTCGTATTGATTCGGTTTAGCCTACGAGTAAGGCAAGTTTTCTAATCCTTTATCTTGTTGAACTAATTATTGTTTTCCAATTCGATTACCTTATAATGATGCAAGTTGTATAAACTTTGGTTTGATGTTGAACAAGTTATTCTTATATCAAACTTATTTCTTAGCATGCACAACTATATATACTAATGTCGAATATTTTATCATTCAAATTGCTATGCATGCTTAGTATTCAATTCTAATTAACCCAGGCTTAGTATTGTTTAAGCAAGGTGTGTTATAGTTATTCAAATTGTATGCTATTAGATTATTCCTAAAGCATGATTTTAGTTTACTATGATTGATTCAATCACGATTATTCTATAGTGTAATGTTATTGGTTTTATTCAACTAATCCTTAGTTGATGTTCGTTGAATTCCAAATTACCTTGAAAGCTTATCCAAACCAAACTTCTTTTAGTGCGGACTTGTACTCTAAATCTTCGAGATGAACAACCCTATTGTTATGATTAGGGGTTAACTTACGCATAGCGTTAAAATGTTTGTGCACAATACATTGTACGAAGGGCTGATCCCCCTAAGTACGAAGTCCTTATAGTCTTATGACTGTTAAAGTTGGAGTTAAAAGATTACTTGCAAATGTGGACGTAGTTCATGGTCTTATGACCCTCAGTGATGTATATTCCATATTTTGGATTCCAATTTCTGATTATTATTGTCAGAGTACTATTCACTTTTGATGAGCCTATTTTTTTGGCAGTTATTATTGTTATAATCCTGTTGATTCTCTATTATATCCAGTGAGCAATTGTTTTTCTCACTCTTGCATATTTATAAACCCATTCCAGCTAAAGAGGAGAAGGTAGATGAACCTTCGACTAGCAAAGGAAAGGGAAAAATGTACAAGTGATGAAGACTTGTAATCTTGACTTTGATTATGATGTTAGACTTTTATTATGATGATCTTAGACTTTATTTTAAAGAAGTTATGTAATAATTTATTTCCGTATTTGAATGACGTTTAAAGGTTAGATAACCTGGGTTGTTTTGAACTTAATGATGTAACCCTATTTAAGGGGAGGTTTTTATGATTCAAATATTGTATTATTTGGGTAGATAGTATGAATGTTTGAATAGTGAACATCAAATCTTGTGGGAATGAAGTACCTAGATTTGGGGGTGTCACAATTTGCACCAAATCATGGTTCGTATGGGTTTTCCTTCGGTTTGGATTCGGTGGATTATGTTGTGTGTTTCCAATGTGAAATATTCTATAGTTCATAATAGCTGTGAGTTGGAACCAATCATTCCTTTGAGAGGCTTCACTGTGAAGGTTGCCTCTCTCGCCAGATTTATTTATCCTCCAAGGTTTTTTCTCGCCTTGCTTCATCATTATGAAAGCGCCGTGGGCTAATCCACGGTGTAAAAGTCTCTCAAGGTGCTCCAGTTGTGTCCCACCTATTTTTTTTGACGATTTACGGTTATTTGTTTTTCGTATGACTACCTCGTAATGTCAAAGATATAAAGGAATGCATCCAGTTATATGAATCTGCCTCGGGTCAGCAGATAAACTTTTAGAAATCCTTTATTCTTTTCAGTGTTAATACGCCTGTGACTGTTCAAAATGTGGTTAGTGGCATTCTTCAGGTTAGGGTTACCTCTGATCATGGGAAGTACCTTGGCTTACCATCTTATATGGGGAAGAATAAAAAGCAGGCACTATCTTTTGTCAAGGAGCGTATGTGGAGTCGTCTGTCCGGCTGGAAGACAAAGTTACTCTCCAAAGCTCGTAAAGAAGTTCTTATAAAGAGTGTGGCTCAGGCTCTTCCTACTTTTGTTATGGATGTCTTCTTATTGTCGAAGGACCTTTGCTCTGAGTTGGAAAGTTCAATGGCTCGCTTTTGGTGGGAGTTGGGCTCTAATCAGTCCAAAGGAATTCATTGGGTTAGTTGGAAGAAATTATGCGCTCGGAAGGAGCATGGGGGCTTAGGTTTCAAGAGTCTCTATGACTTCAACTTGGCCGTGCTTGGTAAGAGCGGGTGGCATTTGGTGACTCGTCCATCTTCACTATTGCGGGGATTTTTAAGGCCAGATATTACCCTTCTTCTTCTTTCTTCTGTGCTCAGAAAGGCAATAATCCTAGCTTCATCTGGTCTAGTATCATGGCTGCCAAACCTCTTTTAAAGCAAGGTGCCAGATGGCGTGTTGGCAATGGGAAAAGCATTAATATTTGGACGGAGCTTTGGCTGCCTGACAATGATAATCCTTGGTTGTCTTCTTCCCTTGTTCCAGGGACGAAACATGCTTCTGTGAACAATCTCATGCTCCTTGATGCGCCTTTCTTGGGACACTGATTTAGTAAGGGATTTATTTGATGCTCGTGACTCATCGTTGATTTCTAATATTTCATTGAGCAGTAGGTGTCAGGAGGATCGCCTGTATTGGAGATTCGAAAGAAGGGGGTTGTATTCGGTGAAGAGCGCTTATGACTTCTTGATCTCTGACCTGAGCACTCTTCACCCTCGTCATGATACTCCAAGTTGGAAGAAACTCTGGGCGGTTCGTATCCCTCTAAAAGTGAAACATATTCTATGGCGTTTGTGTAATGGCAGTCTACCCACCAAAGATAACCTTTTGAAGAAAAGAGTCATTGTGGAAGGTACTTGTCCCGTGTGTAACTCTGCAGCAGAATCCAATCATCATGTGTTTACCTCCTGCCCTTTGCGAAAGAATGTTGGAGGCTGTCTACTGTGCATTTTATTCCCGCAGGTAACCAAGACTTCTTTGAGTGGTTTTCTAGTTTGTTGGTCAGTGGTTCACAAGAGGAGATTAAGCTAGCTTGTATGATAATTTGGTCTATTTGGCGGAATCAAAATGAGGTGTTATGTAATAATCGGATCCAAAAGCCAGCTAGCCTACTAAATCTTGTGAGTTCTTATCTTTTCCAATGGACTGTCGCTCAAGGAAAGTTTGTTAATGGCAATACTTCCATATCTGAAGATGGGCATATTTGTTGGTCTAGGCCAGGAATAGGTTGGATCAAATGTAATGTAGATGGTGCCGTTTTTAATCAGGAGGCAAAGCTTGGTTATGGTTGGGTGATTAGAGACTACGCTGTTTCTTTGGTTGCTGCTGGGTGTGGCTCTTTTGCGGGTCATTTAGATCCTGAAATGGCGGAAGCAATCAGCTGTAGAGAGGCCCTTAGTTGGTTAAAGACTCGTCAAGCAGCGAAAGTGATCCTTGAATCAGATGCTTTCAATCTTGTTCAGGCTATTCGGGGATCTGATTCTTTTCCGAGTCCTTTAGGTTTGGTTATTGATGATTGTAAGCAACTCCTCCTTGATATTGAGGATTGTCGTATTTGTTTTATTAGGCGGCCAGCAAACGGTGTCGCACATTCCTTAGCTCGTGCGTCGGGTTCTATGTCTGGTAGCCATGTTTGGATAGGTTCTCCACCTCCCTTTGTTTGTAATGCTTTGATGTTGGATAATCAATACTAGTACTCCATACTTTGTCAAAAAAAAATATGTAGGTGTAGTATATTATATCAACAACATATCAAGATAAAAATCTTGTTCAACAAGTAAAAAGGTTTATGAAGAACTTGTGAAAGTAATAACTTGGGTATAGGAAACTTGCCTGAGCGTAGATCAGTCAAGTTATGCTATTCAATTGTTAATAAATACCTACGATGTTCATATATATAAATCTAACACGTTAGTATTGATAACAATACTCAAATATAACATTTATATAATATCGGTTTAGATTCAATAGGGTTTTGGTGTTTATTATATTTACTAAATATTAAATAAGTTGATAAATTAACTAGATTTTATTTATTATAATTTTAGATAATTATATATCCATTATAATAATTTTTAGAAGCTTTAAATAGTTTTAAAACATTTATTTATCCTTTAAATGATTTTAAATCATTTATTTCTATTTATAAGTAATTAATATTTATTTAAATTTTACAAAAAACATTGTTTATTATTTTTAAATAATTTATAATCATTTATTATAATTTTATATCATTAGTATTATTTTTCAATAATTATTTAGTATTTATAAATAATTATTCTAATTACTTTATTATTAATTTAATTATTAATAATATCTAAATAAAATATAATATTTATTGAATTTATGTAAAAGTATCAGAAATTAATTATAATTATTTAATATAATTTTTAAAACTATTTTTGTATTTATTTATATTTATTTATTAATTATTTCTAATTTTTTATAATTTATTTTTAGAAAAATAATTTTTGTCTGTCGCTAAAGCCCTTTAGTGACAGAAAGTGTCGCTGTAGGTGTTCTTGAGTTCTGGGCAACAGTTCGGTCATGGTCAAGTTACCAGTTTGACCACGAATTATCTAGCTACTGGTTATGATTTTGGATTTGGTAAAGTGTTGATGTTATAGTAGTATTACAATAGTATAACATGAATCAAACTTCAGGCTTTAACCTACATATAACAAGAAGTTATAGAGGCTCAAAGTCACCGCTCGAGCTATTATTCTTGAGTTTCGGGTAACCCGTAGCAATTGGTCATTAAATAGGCCAACCGTTTTCAGGGTTTAAATATCTTTGATTCTGTGTATTAGATGTGTGTTTTGTTTGTTGTAACATGTAGTATATATGTCGGGGTACATATATATATCACTAACTGGAAAAAAGCTTATTTCTAAGGCCTCTAATTATGCTGGTCAAAGTACAGCCAAACATCGTTTTTCAGTGTTCTTCGCTTTTCAGCAACCCAGAAAACTTGGTCAAGCTCGGTCAACACATTTTGACCATTAATTCCAGTAATCCTATGCATTGTTTGTTCAATTTAAGATCATAGATATGTTGTAAATATATCAGGGTGTTAATCTAAAATAAAACATTACAAAAACAACAACCAGAAAGCGATCAAAAAGTTCGGTCAAAGTAGTCAATTCGACTGTTCTTGAGTTTTCTGGGTAACCTAGAAAACAGCAATCCGTGAACAGTCAACCCACTTTGACCAATCATAACTTAAAATTCATGGTTCTAATGAACCTATTTTCTTTTCTAGATTAAAAGCCTACTAACAGGCCACAAGTAACATACAATTAATAGACTTAAACATAAACACAATTGAATCTACAAGCCCTGACATTCGGTTGTCAGACTTGGTTTTCAAAATTTCTAGATTTCTAAAAATAATTAATTAAGGCATCTAGATGTTATGAAAATGTGTTCTACCAATCTAACATACTTTATAACATACTAATACATATTTCTAAACATCTAAAAAACAAAATTAACAAAGGATCAAAGAGCTAGCTATGAACTAAGGTTTGTACCTTTTCTTGATTGATTTTGATTCTAGCTTTTAATTTGGTTACTGCTATCACCCAGGCTTGATTTGGTAAGTAAGTAAGTGTATAATGGCTTAGTAATTTCATGAGTTTGCTCAGCCCTAAGGTTCCTATTTATAGAATTCTTTAACTTGGTTTTTTGGTCAATTTTGTTCAACTTGCCTCTACAAATATCTGATTTGATGACTATTGTCATGCTTGGGAGTTACAAGCATGTCATGTGCAGCCTAGGGACTTGAATGGTGACTCCTAACGTACTTGAGCTAGTTAGGTTTGTTTAGTAGCTTAATTATGCCCTAATCTTCACTAATCTTGATTAGGGTTTTGTTTTTAATGATTAGGAATGTTAAAGGATGTTTATTAGTACCTAATTAAAGTTTACTAACCATGATTAGGTGTTAAGATAATCTAATTAGGGTTAAATTAGCTAATTAGGGTTAGGCTTACATATTAGGGTTAGGGTTTTGCTAATTAGGGTTAGGGTTTATTAATCTAGGATTACTAACCTAGATTTCTTGCTAATCCTAACAAACATGACAAAGCTTTTTGTCAGTGTAAGCACGACAAAGCAACTTGTCAAAACAATTATACCGAAAAGTCCGATTATGGGAAAAAAAATTTAAGCACGACGTTTAACGAAGAAATTTTATTTATATAACTGGATTTTACAGATACGAGTCTTATTAGGGTTTTGGGTTTTTACATTTTTTATAAATAATAATATTTTATTAAATTTTTTGCTTTGGTATTCTAAGCATTTTCCTATAAATAGAGTGCTTAGGTTAAAATTGAAAATTACACTAGAATCAGAAGTTTTCTCTCTCTACAATATCGAGCGTATTTTTGTGAGTATTTAGATATCTTGAGTGTTGCTATATAGTGCAAGTTTCCTTCAGTATTATATCTGATATTCCAGTCAGAAGTGTTGTTGTTTTGAGGTAAGGGCTGTTATTTTTTTCGTAAATGATATTATTTCTTTCAATATCATTACACCGAAATATCGGTATGAATTTTATTATGAAATATTTACCTTTTCATGTCGAGGTTACTATTCATGTATACGGCACTATTCACGTATACGACACTATTCACGAATATGGTATTATTCACAAAAAATTAAATTTCTTTTATTTGTCCAAGTTGGCTATTATGGTTCCTATCTTTGATTGGATCCAAGTTTTGAACTTCATTATTGAATTTTGCTCCACAAATGATTATTATGGAGTGATGGTAAGGGATGTTATTTTTTTTTATAAATGATATTATTTCCTTTAATATCATTATATTAGAAATATTGATATGAATTTTATTATTAAACTTTATCTTTTTTAGGTTTGGGGTTACTTATTCACGATACTCAAGACTATTCACGTATACGACACTATTCATGTATATGGCACTATTTATGTATACGATACTATTTACGTATACGGTACTATTTATGAATACGGGATACTATTCACGGAGTACTATTCACGGAGTACTATTCACGGGGTACTATTCACAAAGTACTATTTACAGGATACTATTCATGGGGTACTATTCACGATAAAAGTTGGTTTCTTTTTCTGACCAAATTATAGTTGATTTATGAATCTTACTCTTGAAATTAAATTAATGTTTTGATTATATTATTTTTATTATCATATATAACATTTTTATAATCCTGGTGAGGAAATTTCTCTTTCACTTGAGTGTAAAGATGGGTAGATTATTGGAATGATTATGACTATGGGTTCTCTTTGACTAGTAGTGCAAAGATGAATGGTTGACTGGTATGATCATGACCATTGAATTTATAATTGAATATCTTTAGCTTAAGTGTGAAGGTGAATTGATCAACATGGTTATAATTATTATTTATATAAATTCTGAAATGACTATATATTTCTTTGAGATATTAATATATTTGGCCTGTAGTGCAAAGATGACCTGTTGTTGAATATCTTTGGCATGTAGTGCAAAGATGAACTGTTAATGAATATCTTTGGCCCGTAGTGAAAAAATGAATTTATTAGTATGATTATGAACAGGAACTGTGATTTGGTATAACCATGATCTTTGATGTTTCAGGTAAAGACAGGTGATGAAAATTGTGAGACCCCAAATTTTATGAATAAAGATTTAAATTTCTCGAAATATTTTTTTTGAATATTGTGGTGTGGATTTGATATAATGTTATAGTTGTGGTTAATATTTATAAATTTTGCAAAGTAAACAAGTGGTTATATAATATTCGATTGGTCGGGGAATATTCGTTTTAACAGGAATATTCAGACGACGACGACACAATCATTAGTGGACCCCACAACCAAGTATTGTCATAGTAAGAAAAACGATGTAATTATCTTTTATTAAAAATAACGACGAAAGTGTAACCGTTAAAACCATTGAACTACCGGTAGTAAAAAAAGTATAAAGAATACGCGTGATTGCGTAGTAGCAGCATACCAGTATTGGTTATTGATGCTTACGTGAGAAGTCACTCGATTATACTCAATTATTGCTACGAGAATTGCTCGCATCATATCTCTCATATTATTGATTCAATTATTATCATAAGTATCATCCGT
This sequence comes from Panax quinquefolius, assembly GCA_020205615.1. NCBI lineage: Eukaryota > Viridiplantae > Streptophyta > Magnoliopsida > Apiales > Araliaceae > Panax > Panax quinquefolius. The sequence goes on from CM035156.1 coordinate 140,902,485, forward strand.
ATAATATGTTATATTATTAAATCAATAATTGAGACAAGAAAGTTATTCATATTATTATTTGCAATATCGATAATGTGAAGTAAGTTTCACAAGGAGAGGTTTGGTCACCTAATCAAGGCGCCAATAAGGAGAAATCCTTATCGAAAAGCCCCCTCTTTCCTGGGAACGACCTGGTTGTTAAATATTGTGAATTATAATATTAATGATGAATAATTCGTGTTGATTAAAGATGAAATGGATAGTTCCATTGTGTTGGAATTATTAGTGTTAGTGAAAATTGACATTTATTTCGATAATAATTGATGTCTGGAGGTTTGTTGACCAATCGGGTAATTAACCAGATAAATGAGCAATTAATTGCTATTGATTTACATGATTATAACTATTTGTTCACATGTGTGTACTATGGATTCAAATTCTTTTACTATTAGGGGAGGTGGTGCAAGTTTGATAATACTTGTAGGACTAAATTAAAAATGAAGGAAAAGAGGAAGGTGTTGTGCTGTAATATTTCGAGCCCCAAAACGTGCAATTATTGAAACTATATTTTCCTATAAATAGAAGCTCATTCTTCCTTCATTTCTCACCAATTCACTAAAGCTATAGAGTAATTATTATAGAGAGAAATAATAGAGATAAAGAAGAAGAGAAGTCTGCTAGCTCACTATTCCAGTATCCAGTCTTCTTCTAAGGTAAGGGGTATTATTCTTTCGTATTCATGAAGAGAGTTATTTTCTTTCAATACTCGTAAGAGTTGTTATTCCATTCTTTATTATTATGTTGGAATAACCTGTCTATGCGAAGTACAGCATACATGGTGAAATTCTTCTGTTATTCCATTCTTTATTATTCTGTTGGAATAACTCAGATGTATGCGATCTATTACATGCCCGGTGAATTCTTTTTTGTTTTCCGTTCTTTATTATTCATTTGGAATTTTTACATGCATGCGGATTACGCATGACCTGGTTCCATTCTTTATTATTTTGTTGAAAATATCACATGCATGCGGATTACGCATTGAATTGGTTTCATTCTTTATTATTCATTGGAAATAACTTTATGCATGCGATTCTATCGCATGCCTGGTGAATTCTTCTGTTATTCCATTCTTTATTATTCTGTTGGAATAACCTGTCTATGTGGATTACTGCATGCATGGTGTTGATCCTTCATATTCATTCCTTATTAAATTGTGGAAATGATCCGTCTACGTGGATTACCGCATGACGGACGAAAATCCATTTGCAGTTTCATATATTCTATTATACTCAGTTAGTTAAAGTTTTGGCTTCTATACTCCATGAAATTAGTAGAATATCCTGGATATTTGCACTTCATCCAGTATCTTTTCATGAAAATACTCATCTGAGCATTCTTGAATTTTACTCCACAAAGAAGTATCATGTTGACAATTTCGACGTTATTGATTTTTGGATAAATTAAAATTATAAATCTTTAAAATTTATCCTTGAACTTATTTTATTAAATTATTATGTCATTGTCATCATCCTCATGCTTATATTGTGATGAAAGTCATCTTTGGCTTACGTGCATAGATGGACTTGGTATGATTATGACCAGAGATTATTCGGTATAATCATGACTGTAATGTGACGAATGATGTGGTGAAAGTCCTCAGTGGCCTATAGTGCATTGATGGATAGTTTTTGGTATGATTATGACCAGGGATTATTCTGTATAGTCATAACCCTTGATGATTTAATGAATATCCTTGGCCGTGGTGCAGGGATGATTCGATTTTATTTATTAAGCTGAGTCTCGGTGATAAAGTTGATGAAAAACTTTTTAAATCATAGAAGATAGTAGATTTTATGCTCTACTGACTCTTCTAATGGATTGCTTATTCACCGCAATTGTTGATCTAAAACTTGTTGTCTATTGTATTCTATCAGTTGTTATAATGTTGAAGGCTAAGGATAATTTATTCTGCATTATCTTAGTCATAATATTTCTTACTGGGCTAGTTGAGCTCACCCTTTCTTTCACTGTTCTCTTCAGGAAATGAGAATATAGCTGGGACGAGTCGAGAACGGATTGATGGTCCAGATGGTTGTTTTTGTAGTCCTCAATATTCTGTGAAATAGTGTGATAATAATTGTAATGAGGACTTCATTGAGTGTGGATATTATCTAGAAGACGATATCCATGTTAAAACTCCCAGCTATGTTTTGTCGTATTTTTTTACACGACATTTGTATAATTAAGTTGTATTTGTATTTTGTACCATGTATCTGGTGACTCAAGATGGGTGATGTATACTTGTTTTGGGGGCGTCACAGTTAGTATCAAAGCCTAGGGATATGATCCCTAGCTGAGATGTGAGACAAGAACTAGGAGGGGAGAGACGGGGAATTCCTTTGCTAATATGACCTACCTAAGTTTATTTGGTATTTAATTGGTCGATCAGAGTATAGGCATAATATGTGATAGTTAATTAACCCTTGTTTTGTGGCAGTATTGGAAAATGGCAGCTGAAAATGGCAGCTGAAAATGTTAACAATGGAGTGAATGAGATCGTGGAAACACCTCTAATCACCAACCAGAATAATGTGATATCAGGCGAAGAAGGAATTAGAGATATCCATGTGGTGAGTGAAGAATTGATAGTTGCACCAAAGATAGTCGCAGAGGTAGCAGCTGAGAGTGAGGAAGAAGAGGAAGAAGAAGAACCTGAGGAGAATTTATTAGAAGAATTTTATGATCGAAATTTAGAATTGCAAAATCATGTTCATGAGTTAGAAGAGTAGTCAAGAACCACAGCAGCGATGTCAGTGGAACAAAAGGATGCAACAATTCAAGCTTGGTTACTCGATATGTGATGCTTGAATGAAGCACTCTTTCGCAAGAGTATAAGATGATAAAGTCGAATCGAAATGAAAAGAAAAGCAGTTAAACAAGTGAGAATGAGTGATGCATGGGTAAAAGCCGCACGACGCTTTGATATTGTGAAAAGAGATGTACGATCTAAGAAGGCTAAAATAGATGATATGTATTTCTCTTTTTGGACAGCAACTAAGAGAACCCAACATCGAGTTTTGAATTACCAGGTACATGGCGGTCAACCCCAATTTGATATGGATCGAAGATTAATGATCTAGATCATGAAATAGGAGTATGATGAAGTATTTGAGGGTGGAATATGCCCTATAGAAAAGTTAATTTCAATGGTAGCGATGACACCAAATGCTACCCCAGACAAGTCAAAGCCGGGTAGTTCAAGGGAGAGCGGTTGTCATGACTTCCCAACAAGTGAGGAACCCAAATGAAGTTATCACGGGTAAGTTAATTATAAATTCTTACGAAGTCTATACCTTATTAGATACCAGTTCTATCCATTATTTTATCTCTCTTGCTTGCACTCAACGTTTAAATTTGACCCCAGAGAAGTTAGACTTTGAATTATTGGTTGAAACTTCGTTAGTAGAAAACTTCGTTACCTCCACTGTTTATAAATCTTGTTGATTCAAATCGACACTTTCACGTTACCTGTCGATCTTATCTCTTTGAAAATACTTGGCTTTGATGTGATTTTAGGAATCGATTGGTTAACTACTCATCATTGCCAAAATTGATTATTTTCGTAAGGTTGTTAGCTTTCATATTCCTAACCAACCTGTTATGAAAATTCAAGCAACCAAACCACTAAAGTTAATCACTATTATATCAAGCCATAAGTAAAGAGCCCCGAGCCTTTCGCTGGTGACTTCCAAGTCTTGGGATGCTGGCGGACTTTTCCGTAGCGGCGACGTGTGAATGACGATGGCAAGTTGATAGGTGTCAATGTGATGTGTTATCCAAGTATTGGATGAGGGTCACAGTTTTGAATGATATTTCTATTGTTAATAAATTTCCTGGCGTATTCTTAAAGACTTCTTAGCCTAACCCTAGAGCGTGAAATCGAATTTTGTATTGACCTCAGTATAAAACCCATTTCTAAAACCCTCAAATATTTCTTCAACTAAAATGAACGTAACATGCGCTAAAGACGTTGGCTCGAGCTGTTGAAGATTACGATCATACCATTCAATATCATTGTGGAAGAGAGAACGTGGTAGCTGACGTGTTGAGTAGAAGATCGTATGCGTTTATGAGTGCAATGTTGTTAACACAAAAACCCATTTCGTATAACTTACAAATGATGAAGATAGAGTTAAAGACTCTAGGAACCCACGTGAAGTTAACGAATATATGAGTAGAATCGACTTTAATCGATAAAGTTAAAGCCGCTCAAGCTACACACACGAATCTGATGAATGTGAAGAAGAAGGTTCATAAAGCTGTTATCTCAACCCTCGATTTAATTAGCCCATTTGAAATCGTCAATCGAGTAGGAACTGTGGCCTATAAACTCGTTTTACCGCCAAGTATGTCGCGTGTTCATAACGTTTTTCACGTATCGTTGTTAGTAAAAACTTAGTCTTGGGGGACTTTGGAGCCAAATTTTGGAATAATTAATGAATCTGAAAAATTATGAAATCATGGGGGTTTTATAGAGCATATTACAAGCTTTCCATAGCCTCAAAAATAGACTAATTCTGATAACAGATGAAGAAGTTATGAAGATTTGAAGTATGTGTGTCAAAAGTTGCAAAATCTGGAAAATTGGAGTTAAGTGCCAAAGGTCGAGCACCTAGGCACTAAGCTCGGCGCTTATAATCTGTTCTTAGGTGCCTAGGCTCTTGTCCAAGGCCAAATTTGGGCGCCTAGGCGCTGGTCAAGTGTTAAGCCAAAATCTGTTCGGACGTCCTTTAGTAAATTGGGCATAACCTTTTCATACAAACTCCGATTAAGGTGATTCAGGATGATTCGGAAAGATAACGAGTAGACCTAAAACTTTCATTCTTTATATTTTGAGATTTGATGTCGGTATCAAGGCCAAAAAGGCTATTTTAGGGACTGATGTGCATTCAGAGACAATCGAAGGACATCGGGCATGCACGTATGCAACGTGTAATGTTTTCGACGATAAAGGTATTCAAGGTATCCTCACCTCTTCGACATACCAGGTACGTACGTAAATTTCGAGGGAAAAATTTCATAAGGAGGGGAGATTGTGAGTCCCCAGATTTTATGAATAAAGATTTATATTTCTCGAAATATTATTTTTTAATATTGTGGTGTGGATTTGATATAATGTTATAGTTGTGGGTAATATTTACAAATTTTGTAGAGTAAGCAAGTGGTTATATAATATTCAATTGGTCGGAGAATATTCATTTTAACAGAAAATATTCGTACGACAACACAATCATTGGTGGACCCCACAACGGAAGTATTGTCGTAGTAAGAAAATGATAGAATTATCTTTTATTAAAAATAACGGCGAAAGTGTTACCGTTAAAACTGTTGAACTACTCGGTAGTAAAAGTACGAAGAATTTATGGTTGCATAGTAGCACACGGTATTGGTTATTGATGCTTACGTGAGAAGTCACTCAGTTATACTCAATTATTGCTACAGTAATTGTTGCATCATATCTCTCATATTATTGATTTAATTATTGTCACAGTATCATCTGTATAATATGTTATATTATTAAATAAATAATTGAGACGGCAAAGTTATTCATATTATTATTTACAATATTGACAATGTCTAGAAGTTCTGTCAAAGAGAGGTTTGGTCACCTAATTACGCGCCAATAAGGAGAAATCCTTATCGGAAAGCCCCCTCTTTCCTGGGAACAACCTGGTTGTTAAATATTATGAATTATAATATTAATGATGAATAAGTTCGTGTTGATTAAAGATGAAATGGATAGTTCCATTGTGTTGGAATTATTAGTTTTCGTGAAAATTGACATTTATTTCGATAATAATTGATGTCTGGAGGTTTGTTGACCAATCGGGTAATTAACCTGATAAATGAGCAATTAATTGTTATTGATTCACATGATTATAACTATTTGTTCACATGTGTGTACCATTGATTCAAATTCTTTTACTATTAGGGGAGGTGGTGCAAGTTTGATAATACTCGCAGGACTAAATTAAAAATGAAGGAAAAGAGGAAGGTATTATACTGTAATATTTCGAGCCCCAAAACTTGCAATTATCAAAACTATATTTTCCTATAAATAGAAGCTCATTCTTCCTTCATTTTTCATCAATTCACTAAAGCTATAGAGCAATTATTATAGAGAGAAATTATAGAGAGAAAGAAGAAGAGAAGTCTGCTAGCTCACTATTCCAGTATCTAGTCTTCTTCTAAGGTAAGGGGTATTATTCTTTCGTATTCATGAAGAGAGTTATTTTCTTTCAATACTCGTAAGAGTTGTTATTCCATTCTTTATTATTATGTTGAATAACTCTTTCATATAAGCAATCTGCATACTTGTGAAATTCTTACGTTATTCCATTCTTTATTATTTCATTGGAATAAAGTCTGCATGCGATCTATCACATGCCCGTGAATTTCGTTGTTATTCCGTTCTTTATTATTACGTTGGAATATCCTCGCCTCATGCGAATTACGCTGACACGGGTTCCATTCTTTATTATTACGTTGGAATATCACATGCGTTCGCAGATTACGCATTTGACTGGTTCCATTCTTTATTATCCCTGTTGGGAATAACATATGCATGGCGGTCTATCGCATGCTTGGTGAATTCTTCGTTATTCCATTCTTTATTATTCTATTGGAATAACCTGTCTATGTGGATTACCGCATGCATGGTGAATGTGTTAGGTTTGTAATATTCAAGAACGCAATCAAATTGCATAAATAAGCGGAAGCGAGTAAAATCAGAGTTTAAAAAAATTTACAAACCATATACCCGGATCACCCTTTATGCACAATTATTAATTAAACGAAAAGATAAAGAATAAAATTATACCCTTGAAGATCGAGCTTCCTCAAGTACAAGTTCACCTCCAAATCCTTTCGCGTTCAACTTGAATCCACCGGGTTTGGTTCCTTCCTTTGATCAACGTTAGCCACCCATGTGTTTGGCCTCTAGAGGTGATCCACCAAGGAAGAATAGGAATTCAAGAAGAAGGGCTATTGGCTCAACCTAGTTTTCTATCTCTATAGAAAAGGCGTACTCTCCCACAAATTGAAATTATTACGTATATCTTGATATCTGATATAAGACTCCTCTTATAAAGATATCAGATAACCTTATTTAATAAAAATAAGGTATTATTTAATTAAACTCTTTTAATTAAATAGGCTCCCTAATCTTATTAGGGATAATTAATTAAACTCCTTTAACTAATTTTCCCTACTAATCCTATTAGGAATAAATGAGAGTACTTATATTAAATTAATTCCTAAACTCTTTTAGAAATTAAAATAATAATAATTGTAATAATATTAATAAGACTCCTCTTATTAATTTATATTTAATATTTCTAAAATATTAAATAATAATATTAAACTATTTAATTTATTCTATCACCATAGATTAAATTAAATATACATAACATATTATTACGATTATGCCATTAACTTCTTAAATAATTATTCTTCCTTTTATGGTGTGACTCTTTAGGTTCTCCATATTAAATAGGTTGTGAATAAATCAATTAGAACAATTCTAATCTTATTTAAATAAATAAATTAAACAATTAATTTATTTAAATAAATAATATTTATTCTACAATAGGATAAGCCTCCCCTAGCGATCAACGACTTTCCAGATAATATAGATTTCAACATTAATCATAAAAGAACCTTTGAGTAAATAGTTACCGCACAATTCAATCCTTCCACCATACAATGTCCCAATTAAATATAAGACATAGAATTCCTGTCAAGTCTTATTTTATTTAATTATATGTATTTCGACTCTTAAATGCACAACTCCAAATAATGCAAATTAGAAACTCCTTTCTAATTTCATTCTCGCTTCGCCAAGGACTCACTGGGTTGTCATTTATCGAATCACATAGGACATTCTCTTCTTTTATTAGAAGTGGTAGATTCTTTATTGATCATACATTATCTCCATGTATAACTTATTATACCCAAGCATACCCTTTGATATACCCTAAGGGTCTTAAGGAATAAGTCAAAGTATAACTCATCATACACAAGATACTATGATGATCTCAAGTCCAAGGATTACTTGTACTACTATCACTCACAGAATTCCTATTGACAGCAAGTAAAACTCCATTAGGTATTCCTTAGCGAGCCACGCTCAAATGAACTTATTCTCTAATAAGCACCTACATACTTGCTTTAGTGTCTCCACACAAATGATCATGAGATCAATCATCCTCATCCAATGAAAGCGAAAGCAACGATGTACCAATCTATCCGGATTCACTAATCCCCAATTTAGTAATCCAATGATTGGGAACTATTTTAGTTTTAAGCTTTCTAAGAATTTAGATCTCATTAGAATGATCATCATCATTATTCTAAAAGCATTGCTTAAAACTATGGGTTTATCACATATTATAAAACAAAGATCATGTAGATAATTAAAAGTCTTTAATAAATTAATACTTTTTATTAATAAATGAATAAGATTGTTACAAAGTATATGCTTTATCATCAAACATGATTTGCTTGTGTGCATACTACTTTCAATCTCCCACTTGCACTAAAGCCAATCGTAATGGTATCTTATACTCTTCTTTCTAAGTGACGATTATCCGCTATTGGATAAGCTTTAGTTAATGGATATGTAATGTTGTTCTTGAGAGTCCACTATCTCTATAGTGATTTCCCATCTTTCAATGATTCTAATAATCAAATGAAAGTGCCACAACACATGTTTAGATCCAAGATGAGACTTGGGAACTGCTCTAGTTCTCAGTAATGAACTTTTAATCCAAACAATCAACTTGCAGACTTCATTTATAGCTATATACTTTGTCTTTATTACTAAACCAAAGAACTCTTTTGCTATTTGGAACCTTTCGATTCCTTTCGCACCAATTGCTCAAGATAACGCTTTACCTTAAAGTGGATTTTTTACATCATCTTGGTCCGTCTCGAAAAACTTGAGTCTGTTAAGCCCTCTAGTTTTTAATTTAGACCCACCATGAATATGATCACATCCTTAGTGGTTAAGCACTTTAAGATGTTTTTCACCGACTCATAGTGAACTTCTCCATAATACGACCGATCAATATCGTGTCTCGTACATTTCATTGCATGCATGATTGTCATTCATGCGACCTCTCTTTTCGTGAGAGTCTGTGGGGACTATTAAGAGAGATACACTCCATAGCTCATCGACATGAGACATTTCTTGAGTTTGCCATGCTAAACGACTTTAGCATCAAATGAATATACGTTCCTCGGGTTAAGTCGAGCATCCCGTCAGTATCTATCTATATAGATTTTATCCCCAATTAAGATACTCTTCCCAAACCATTCATGGAGGAATGTTTAGACAACTTTATCTTTCTTGATTGTAGCATTGGTATGTCATTCCTTATCCGTAGTATATCAACATATAGTACTAAGAATGTCATGATGCTCCCATTGACCCTTTTGTACACACTAGGTTTATTATTTTTTTTTGATAAAATCAAACTCTTTTGATTGCCTCATCAAAACGAATGTTCCATATTTGAGAAACTTGCTTCAATCCATTTCTCCGAGTGTTCACAACACTTACCTCATCGTATGTAAGCGGATCATCATCTTCATGATGTGTACCTCATCATCATCATCCATGATGAATCCATACCTCCTAGGTATCTTCTGTACTATTCCGCATTGACGATTATCTTGTGGTGCAACAGGGTCTATCTATAGGTTCCTCTTATTTGACTTATAATGTTTTGTGGTTCTTGAACTTTTCAAGATCTATTATCCTCCCACTAGCCCCTTTTAATGATAAACACCTTTATCTTAGAAGGCAGCGTGTTTTGCAACAAACACCTTTTGCTAAGTAGGATTATAGAACATATACCCTAAACTTACTTTAGGATGTCCCACAAATCAACACTTATAAAATCTTGTCCCAAGCTTATCCTTTGAAACCTTTTTCACATAAGTTGGACAACCCTTTATCTTAACATACTTAAGATTAGGAATCCTCCCTGTCCATAACTTTTATGGAGTCTTGGGGCCAGATTTAGAGGTTACCTTTTCGTAGGTATGCAACCATTTCTAGGACATGACCCTAGAAGGATACTGGAATGTCGGTAAAATCATTATGGATCGCACCATGTTCAAATAGGTATAATTTTTCCTTTCAGATACATCAATCAATTATTACGTATCATGAGGTGTCCATTATGAGAAAAATCATTTGAGATGATCTAGAAACTTATTGCACAAGTACTTATTCCTTGATCTAATCAAAGAGTCTTAATACTTTGCAAATTTGTTTCACTTCTGAATTCTTTGAACCTTTCAAATAATTCATACTTGTATTTCAACAAATACATACATTCAACTCTTTGAATGACCATCTCCTTTTCTTATACTAGTTTGTTCAATTTACAAAATAATTTTTCACGTAAGTCAAGTATACAAAATCCATTAAGTAATCTTTTCATTTCTATACTTAAACATTATTATTATAAATAGAACAACAATTGTTCTTAATTATAATACCAAAAATTTTATTGTCCAACAATAAAATGGAAATAATATTTTTAACAAGAACTGGAATACAATAACAACTTATCGACTTAATAGATTTTGTTCGTAGGCATTGCTAAACTATAAGTTTCTATGGCTAATATGGCAACCTTTGCTACATTTCCCGCACATAGGATTACTTATATTTGTTTAGCTTTCTACTTCTGCTTGGTCCCTTCATAAATCTATATTTATGATAACCAAAGTCGGTATCCAATACCCAAGTAGAACCTTGACTTAAAAAAAAAATATTTTAAATCATGAACAAATTTGTATTTGTAACCAAAACTTCACTAAGCTTCTTTGGTTAGCTTCTGCAAGATGCTTCTTGCAGTTTCTTTTCAGTGTCCAGGCTTATTGTAGTGGAAGCAAACTCATTTACTATCCGTGATCGCTTTTATTCTTATTATCCTTTGTTTATGCCTTTCTATTTACCTTCTTTGAATCGTTCTTCTTTTCGGAAGATCCTTTGGCCCCTACCAAGAAGACTTGATCTTTCTTGGTTGGATGGTGACTCTCAACATTTTTCAACATGTTAAGAAAATCGGCGAGGTACGATATCTAGCTTGTTCATATGAAAATTCACAACAATTGTGGAAAGGAGTCTCGAGAGTGAGTGCAAGATCAAATCTTGGCTCAACTCTCCATCCATGACAAAATCCGTTGTCCTAATTGATCAATCAAATTGATAATGTTAAGGACTTTTATCCGTAGTGTAGTGTCACTCATGGTCATTCTAGATCGGAAGAGCTTCTTAGATATCTCGATATCTATCGGCCCCTACTTTCCTCACCATCAACTACTTGATGTGCGGGGAATATAGTAGAGCATCCATAGTTTCATGCCGACGTCAAGCTCGTTACTCATGGATGCGAGCATGATGCATTGAGCTAATCTGTGCATCATCTTGCCACTTTCTAAAAGTAGCAATCTCTTCCTCAGAGGCATTATTCGCAACCATTGCGTAGGATAGGTATTAATGACATAAGATAGCTTTTCATTTATGAGAACTATTCTCAAATTCCTTAACCAATTCGTTTAATTTTGGTTCGATTAATTTAGTATCTAATATGCTTCGCAGTTGATGGTAATTTTAGACATTGTAAAATTTCAGTAAATGAATTTGTAATTAACAACATTTTAACATACATTCTTTTATTAATTACCAAAATAAATTAGGTCTTGTTTTAAATTGGTATCTCCCACTATTTTCTTCAAACTATATTACCCTCACTTATATAGTTCTAAGCAAAATCTAATTAAAGATTTGCTAGTGAGAATAAGGATCCCATTTCAAATGTATATAGCCTTGTGGTGACACAACAAACTATATATAAATAAATAGGTAGACAACTTTTGTCAATTACATCAACTATGCAACTCCTTTTCTTTTGCCTCTTAGATTATTTTGATCAAGTGGTGGCACATCCGAATCAAAATTATCCAAGTTAAGTCCGACCTAGCACTCCATATATTCAAAAAGAAAAAATATCATCCTTGTGGTGACACAACAAAACAATATTGTTCAATTTTCTTTATAAGCATCAAATGTGATAAATTAACATCTTAAATACTTAATACTTGCCTTGTGGTGACACAACAAACTCATATTAAATATTTAATACTCTATTAATTTTATCATGCTAGAAGGCTTACGTTCGATATTCCAAATATCTTTGAACGCTTAGGACTTAATATAAAAATTGAGGGGTTTGTTATTAATTTGTCTCATCTTGTTTAGCGCGCATGCACATATATATATAAAATACGCGTCATATTAATGAACATGCGAAGCATGTTTGCATAATATATAATATATATAGTATAAGCATGCACATATAGAATACTATATTATGATCTGTCTACGTGGATTACCGCATGGCGGACGAAAATTCATTTGCAGTTTCATATATTCTATTATACTCAGTTAGTTAAAGTTTTGGCTTCTATACTCCATGAAATTAGTAGAATATCCTGGATATTTGCGCTTCATCCAGTATCTTTTCATAGAAATATTCTTCTGAGCATTCTTGAAATTTACTCCACAAAGAAGTATCATGTTGAAAATTTGGACATTATTAATTTCTGGATAAATTAAAATTATAAATCTTTAAAATTTATCCTTGAACTTGTTTTATTGAATTATTATGTCATTGTCATCATCCTCATGCTTATATTATGATGAAAGTTATCTTTGGCTTACGTGCATAGATGGACTTGGTATGATTATGACCAGAGATTATTCGGTATAATCATGACTGTAATGTGACAAATGATGTGGTGAAAGTCCTCAGTGGCCTATAGTGCATTGATGGACAGTTTTTGGTATGATTGTGACCAGGGATTATTCGGTATAATCATGACCATTGATGATTTAATGAATATCCTTGGTCGTGGTGCAAGGATGATTCAATTTTATTTATTGTCGAGTCTCAAATGATAAAGTTGATGAAAAACTTTTTAAATCATAGAAGATAGTAGATTTTATGCTCTACTTGACTCTTCTAATGGATTACTTATTCTGCTGCAGTTGTTGATCTAAAACTTCTTGTCTATTGTATTCGATCAGTTGTTATACTGTTGAAGGTTAAGGATAATTTATTCTGCATTATCTTAGTCATAATATTTCTTACTGGGCTAGTTGAGCTCACCCTTTCTTTCATTGTTCTCTTCAGGAAATGAGAATATAGCTGGGACGAGTCGGGGAACGGATTTTCGGTCCAGATGGTTGTTTTAGTAGTCCTCACTATTCTGTGAAATATTGTGATAATAATTGTAATGAGGACTTCATTGAGTGTGGATATTGTCTAGAAGACGATATCCGTGTTAAAACTCTCAGCTATGTTTTGTCATTTTTTTTACACGACTGTTGTATAATTAAGTTGTATTTGGATTTTGTACCATGTATCTGGCGACTCAAGATGGGTGATGTATACCTGTTTTGGGGGCGTCCCAAAAATTATCTTCGTCCTAGGTGCGAAGAGGAATTTAGAACCACAATTATGATTATGAGTTATTCACATGGTTGTTGACAGGAATTGTTGATTGATGTTACATGGATAAAACTTTGTTGGTGGACTTTTAACATGGAGAAAGTCTATTTGACTCTTCTAATGGATTGCTCGTTCCGCTGCAACTATGGTTGAAAAGTTTTATCATCTACCACATGTTTTAAATCTCTGATTTATTACTGATAAAGGCTATTGATAATTTAATTATCTTTAGTCATGATATTCTTTACTGGGCTAGTTGTGCTCACCCTTTTGTTTCACAATTCCTTTCAAGTAATAAGAGTGTAGCTGGGTCGAGCGGGGGTAATAGGAGAATAGAAGGGTGGTCTATAGCTGTTGAGGTTTCTCCTAAAACAGTATGAAAATAATTTTATTGAGAACTTGAGATAAGTGTGTCGTATTTTATACGTCATTTAACCGCTAATTTTGGTGAACGGAATAGTGTGAGGTGAACCCAACTTTGGGTGTTTTGTCACTATCATATAAGATGTCTAATGTCCCACGACTTCTTGTTATCATAAGACAAGGTTGTGCACATCCACTTGCTGATTATATCTACGAGCACTACCTATATAATCTTGGAGTTTGGTTGAAATATAATTCTCAATTGGAGACAATGGAGATAATTATATGTCAAGAGAAGACTCACCATTGAAAAGAACATGATAGCAATCTTCTCATTTTCTTTGGGGTCTATTGGGTCAATCAAGGGTAATTCTCGAGTCATATGATATCTATTATAACTTAGATGTATGGGCTTTCATGTACGAAGGTTTCCTTGAGCATTTTCCAAATATTTTAATTTCTTAAATAGTTATTGATTGTACTTTTATGTAAGGTATCAATGTGAGGTGCTATCCAAGTAAAGGGATGAGAGTCACAGTTGGTATTAAAACTCGCAGTATATGTGTTGTCGTATTTTGCACGACAATTGTAATAATGAAGTTTGTAGTTATTTTTGTACCATATATTTAGCGACTCAGAATGGGTTGGGTGGATTCGACCTATTTTGGGGGCGTCACACCATATTCCATTAAACAAACAAAAGAAATGGAAATAAAAGTTTTAAAATTAGAGTTTATACCTTGATTTTTGGGCTACTCTTCTTTCTCTTCCAAAGTATTAGATAAACTTTGGGTTCATCAAGATCCAACTTCTCTCCCTCTTCTTCTCTTCCCACCTAATTCTCTCTCTCTAGTTTTGATTTGATAGATAAATTGAAAATAAACTTAAATAAAAGATAAAAGAGAAAGGAACTAGATTTTTGGTGGAAGTAATATATATATATATATATATATATATATATATATGTCTATACACTTCTCCCCCACCTTCTTGCCCTATCTCTCTCCTTTAATCATTACAATATTACTTACTAGTTTAGCTAAATGTTGTGGCTCCTTAAAAAAATGACACCTAGCTAAGTTTAGAAATATATTTTTAAAATGTGGATCTTGTAATGATGAAATACATTCCCCTTTTCTTTCCCTCTTATTGACGGCCAAGTGGCCTTATTATCCTCCATTTTTGTTTTCTTTTAATGTAATATTTGATTAATTCAATGACCAAAAAGTCCATCTTCCATTGGGCTAAGTTTGGGCCATTTTATTTGATGTATTTGGGTTCTCAATTTAATTCCTTGGGCTATGGAAAATTAACATATCCCAATACTTTCTATTTTATCTTACCCTAATTATTTAATTAGGGTTTTCATTCCACACATTTGGATTTCAAATCATTACTCTTGTACATTAAATTTTATAACCTAATTTGACTTGCTTAAATTAAGTTATAAAATTAATAAATTGAGATAGTAAAGATATATCTCTTAAATTAGTATAGTTTTAAAATATTATTATTCTCCCACACCATAACCCTTGGGTTATTCAAATTTCCATACATAATATATAATTAGGTTATGAAACTTTTTCTTTTTAATTTCTTTCTATCGAATAAATAAACACATATTTATTTTACTACCTAATCATTCCACACACATCACAAAATTTTTGATATCATTAATATTTAATTAATATATCTATTTACAAAGTGATTTGGAATTCTTGGCTATTACAGAAATGATTCAAGATGTCTTGAAAAGCTAAGAAGTAGACCTGCAACTTTCTTTCAAAAAGATTTGAGAGTTAAGGTCGGGATCAATTTCGAAAATAAGTCTCTTTAGGGCTATTGTGTAATCAGAGGTAAGACACGGTTGTTTCTTCGGAACGCCATGACGCCAAGATATGATTGTCTAGTATTTTTGAGTTCTAAACATTGAACTTTGAAAATATGATCTAGAGGGATGTAAGCCAAGGAGTGGCAGATGAATTGGACGTGTCAATCGTACACAATGACATGTCGGTTGGGCATTCGGGTTAGATAAGTCAGGCGTACAACGTATTAACATTGAAACGCCAAGTTAAATGTTAATGAACTTACATAATTTTATGATTCTTGTGACGCCCCCAAATCCGGGTATCTTCCAACCCGACAGATGGTGCTACACGGTACTCATAACTGTACATTCATTCTATTGAAACGACATCAAAATGTGTGTATCAACAACATTCTTATTACATTAATAATATTACATCTCATTCACAGGTTCTAAAACCATTACATTCTTTGTTCATCATACTATGATGTATACAACTTACTAGTTTATTACAAGGTAAACTAATCGTTCATCTTTGCCTTGCCTTTATCCTTGTCGGATCCCTCGGTTCATTCGGTCCTAGCTGCATTCATATGGTTCAAGCAAGAGTGAGCATAACAAGCTCAGCAAGTACAACAATTTCTTTTAAACGACATGCTTGAAACATAGAAATCTTATATCTTCAGTAACTGAACAATAGTTACGAAGTACTATCGATAATTCAAAATAGCACTTCTTTTCCTTTAAAACGTTTTACAATAACAATATTCAGTAAAACATAAATTCTGGCTCAAGACCATGAGCAGTTCATAATTTTGTTGAAAAGGACAACCCGTCACTAAGTCCGTAAGTCCGGTATATCTTACGAGCACTTCTGGGTTATCAGCCCATAGTACTCTATGTTGATCAACGCTACATCCTGTTAAATGTATGTACGTTTAAGTTTTGGCAAACTCGCGTGCCCATCGAATAATCGATGAAAAATACATTTGTTTATTCATACTCAAGCTTACCTTGAATCCGTACCAAACAATTGGCGTAGGATAGCGTTAGCAATTCTATATTGAAAGACTTGTAAATAAATCAATCAACTCTTCAAGATTAGTCTAGCCGAGATAAAACTGGCATCGACCCTTTAGTAAAACACTTCATGCATCTCATAACATGAATCACAGAAAACTTGGCTAACACGAAGGTTAGACAAGCGATAAGAAAAACTTGCCTTCAGCGTCTGCTACAGTATAATAACTTTTCCTTTCAGTCTTTACGGTCTCTACAACACATAACCACATAACATACCACATTAGGTCATGAATGAACATACATGGTTCCTAATGAATCTTACCCTTCATCTCAATCTAATCATATATTAGATTTGTTACAATTGGTTCCAGCTTGCCATTATATTTTACATTATTCTTACTAACTTCTTTCTCTTCTATGTCTTATGTAGATTTACTTCATTAATCCAACTCGTTTCGAGTTAATCATCCTTCCTCACGGCTTACTAACATCCTTATGTTATTAATCGAAACTCGATCGTCATTTGTTAAGTACACTTTATTGCATACCGTTTACGTTCACGTATTACTTAACAACTTTTAGTTGTAACTCTTAACGTTATAGGCCTTATCAATATTGAATATGGTTCACATTCTTTATACTTTATGTTCATCTTCAATTGATTATTAACCTTTAATCATCATACATTAAGTGTCTAACAATGCCTTAACAATGTTATATTTATACATTAGTTCATTGCTAATGAGTTATCTTTCATTCTATGCTTGTAAACATTCTTGTCTGACGAAACCCTAGGACTGGCGTCGCGGCGCCACACATAGCTCTCCTTCTCACACTACGACGCGAGTTTGCAGTATGCAAGCCCCGGACTCGGCGTTGCGGCGTCACTTATTGGCCTTGGGTTGGCACCGCGGCACCAACTCTGTGCCTTAGAAAAATTTGACAGATTTTTAACTTTGCAAAATTCCCGGAAGCATAACTTCTTCGTTATATATTCGAATTGGCTCATTCAAAAGCCTACAGTTCATAAATTATATACTCTACGCATTCATGCAAAAATTTTATCTATTTGACTTCATTTGCTCAAAATTCACCTATTAGTCCATTTTTAACGAAAACCGTAAACGTTCGTGAACGTTCAACGCTCGTTTCTTCATTCTAAGTCGGAATTCGGTCATTCTCGAGTCCGCAACTCTATAATGCCAAATAAGACTTGTCTCCATTGAAAACTAATGTTTCCAAGCTCAATATCAAAATTTGACTTCCATTCTGAGATTTCACGAATTCGATGATTATCGTACAAACTCGTGAATTCCGCCTTAACTTCATTTCTTATGATTTGTTCATCATTTCAAATGGATTTAATCCATCATACTAACATCTTGACATACATACTTCATTAATGTTAGGTTTTGTGAAAATCAAAGTAGCAATCAAATTGCAAAATTTAGCGGAAGCGAAATAAAATCAGATTTTAAAATTTTTCACAAACCAATTACCCGGATCATCCTTTATGCATATTATTAATTAAACGAAGAATAAGAAATTATGAAATCATACCCTTGTAGAAACGAGCTTCCTCAGGTACGAGTTCACCTCCTACTTCTCCGCGACCTCCTTGAATCTCCGGGTAGATTCCTTCCTTTGATCAATATAAGCCACCCAAGTGTGTGGCCTCTAGAGGTGATCCACCAAGGAAGAGGAATTTTTAAGAAGAAGGGATATTGGCTCAAACCCTAGTTTTTCCTATCTGTATAAGAAAAAGGGGGCGTGCTCTCAAAATCTAGGAATTACGTATATTAGATATCTAATATAAGACTCCTCTTATAAAGATATCATGTAACCCTATTTTAATTAAAATAAGGTATTATTTATTTAATTAAACTCTTTTAATTAAATGGGCTCCCTAATCCTATTAGGGGTAATTAATTAAACTCCTTTAACTAATTTTTCTTCCTAATCCAATTAGGAATAAATGAGAGTACTTATATTAAATTAATTCCTAAACCTTTTAGAAATTAAAATAATAATAATTGTAATAATATTAATAAGACTCCTCTTATTAATTTATATTTAATATTTCTAAAATATTAAATAATAAATATTAAGCTATTTAATTTATTCTATCACCATAGATTAAATTAAATATGCTTAATATATTATTACAATTATGCCATTAACTTCTTAAATAATTATTCTTCCTTTTATGGTGTGACCCTTTAGGTTCTCCATATTAAACAGGTTGTGAATAAATCAATTAGAACAATTTAATCTCATTTAAATAAATAAATTAAAAAATAATTTATTTAAATAAATAATATTTATTCTACTGTGAGGATAAGCCTCCCTAGCGATCAACGACTTTTTAGGATAATATAGATTTCAACATTAATCATAAAAGAACCTTTGAGTAAATAGTTACCGTACAATTCAATCCTTCCACCATACAATGTCCCAATTAAATATAAGACATGGAATTACTGTCAAGTCTTATTTTATTTAATTATATGTATTTCGATTCCTAAATGAACAACTCCTAATGAATGCAAATTAGAAACTACTTTCTAATTTCATTCCACCTCGCCAAGGATTCCCTGGGTTGTCATTTATCGAATCACATAGGACATTTCTCCTTTTACTAGAAGTGGTAGATTCTTTATTGATCATTCATTATCTTCATATATAACTTATTACACCCAAGCATACCCTTTGATATACTCTAAGATTCTTAAGGAATAAGTCAAAGTGTAATTCATTATATATAAGATACTATGATGATCTCAAGTCTAAGGATCATTTTTCTACTACTATCACTCTGAGAATTCCTATTGACAGTAAGTAAAACTTCATTAGGTATTCCTTAGCGAGTCACGTTCAGTGAACTTATTCTCTAATAAGCACCTACATACTTACTTTAGTGTCTCCACACAAATGATGATGAGATCAATCATCCTCATCCAATGAGCAAGCAACGTATGTACCAATCTATCCGGATTCACTAATCCCCAATTTAGTAATCCAATGATTGGGAACTATTTTAGTTTTAAGCTTTCTAAGAATTTAGATCTCATTATAATGATCATCATCATTATTCTAAAAGCGTTGCTTAAAACTATGGGTTTATCACATATTATTAAAACAGCACCATGTAGATAATAAATGCCTTTAATAAATAATTCTTTTATTAATAAATAAATAAGATTGATTACACAGTATATGCTTTATCATCATACATGATTGGCTTGTATGCATAATACTTTCAATTAACTTATAAACATGATAAGTTATTACTTGTTCCTTGTGAGTTTATAACTTATAAAAGTATAAACTACTTATGACTTCCTTTCTCATAACTTATTATAGAATAAATCTTTTAACCACCATTCTTGCTTCTTATTATCATACCACTTTATTATTTCAACATAAAATAAGTTCCTACGAGTTCTTCTTTATTTCATAACTTATATGATTACAAATCTCTTATTCATGGCTTATACGGCTTATTAAGAATTAAGCCCTTTGATTACTCATTCTTATCATTCCTTAGCATACAAGTTCTACCACTACCCATTTCCCTATCAATGGAAGAGAAAGAGAATTATGGTTTAAGTCCTTACCTATGAAGATCACTTAATTAATCCTTGTTCTCCTTCTTGCTTCTTAAATTATGAAGACTAGCTTTCTAGCTTTTCTAACTTATTCTCACTTATTCTCTCTAACCAATAAGCTCTCAACTTGTTGGTGTTTTTGAACAAGGAATAAATGAAATCCAAAGCTTTCTATTTATAGGAGTTGATAGATTAGGGCATAAGGGTCATTAATCCACTCCACCTCCTTAATCACCTCCTTACTATTCCAAGCTTAAGCACTAAGTTAACTTCCTCTCCACAACACTTGGCCATTAAGTCTACTTGGTCCTTAAGCCACTCCACCTCCTTACTATTCATTACCTAGCTTATTAAGTAAAATTGGCCACCACACTTAAGCACTTTGTTTGCTTATCACATATACGCACTTTACTTGATATTACTTAACTTATTCTTTACTTAGCCACCAAGTACTTTACTTGGTCATCACTTTGGGTCATCCATGGGTTGCCCCATGAGTTTTAATCATCCAATAATCCATGGTTCTTACCTTGGGCTTTTAGCTTAACTTATACTTGGGCTTGCATTAAACAAACATTAGGCTTGTTCATTAATTTAAATTGGACTTAACCATTCCTATATTTGGGCTTTAACATTAATTTGTATTGGGCTTTATTATTATCCCAATTGATCATTACAAGTTCCTACACAATTCAACAAATCCATTACATATGGCTTAAAGCCTTATAACGTATAATTTACGTATTAATCTTGTATTCCCCTTCGTATACTTATTCATGTACGTCATACCATCATTCATGCATATTCGTATAATACCTCGTATCATACTCGTAGTCATTATTTCGTACAATACCTACGTATTATACGAACATTGCTTTAATTCATCATACACATTTCATTTCCTTCTTGGAAATCACTTTTCCTAATCGCTAGGTTTTAAGTCCGCAGGCGAAAAACTGTGTTTGCCATAACTAAAATATTATTGGATATTCCATCTCGCTTCGATATTTTATCATTACGTATTTCTCGGAAGTTCAAAAATAATTTCCGAGCAGAAATGCGTGAATAGTATTTTTCGAAAAATTTCTCGAAAAGTTTTTATTTTCGTCTTGGAAATTCAAACACTTTAATTCTATCACGAAGTCAAAATACTACGACGTTCCGATATATCTAGGTTATAAAACGACCTTCAACTAGCTTACTCCCATAAATAATTAATTAAATTCATTTAATCCACATAATTAAATAAAAAATTAATTCTCAAAAATCCAAATTTTCTGGGGTGTTACACTCTTCCCCCCTTATAAGGATTCTATCCCCAGAATCTCGCTAACATTACATCCACCATTATGGAAAAAATTTCCATTATTTTAAATTTCAAATTCCCACAATGCTTCCTCGGCATTGTGTTTTCTCCACTTCACCTTCACCGAAGGTATTATCTTAATTCACATGACTTGTCACTTCCTATCAATAGTCTGATTTGCAAGCTAAACATTTACTCACACATTACTCTATCTCCCTCTTATTAGTCCTTCTTTTAACTTGAAATTATCTGAAACTCAAATTCCTCCTTCAAACGAGATGATACTTGATTGTCTCTTTATCCTGTATCATCTTCTTCATTCGCTTGCATTCTTCGTTACCTAGTTGTACTTAATTAACTCGTTCCCGTGGATTGAGTCTACGTTGTGAATAACATTTCTACCTCTTCATTCCAAAATTTAACTTCTAGCTCCGTTCTTGCCATCTCCGTTAGTAACTCACTCTAAGTCGTTAACATCGATAGCTTTTCCCTATCCTTTCTACTTAACGCGTCGGCTTCTACGTTTACCTTCCATGTATGATATAATATATCACAGTTATGATCCTTTATCCATTCCAATTATCTTCTCTACTTCATATTCAACTCCTTCGGTGTGGAGATATATTTCAGACTCTTACAGTCCGTGTATATCTCACACTTCTCCCCATATAAATACTATCTTCAAATTTTTAATTCAAAAACTACTGTTGTTAATTATAGATCATAAGTAGGATAGACCTTCTCATAATCCCTTAACTGGTGTGATGCATACACAATGACCTTGCCATGCTACATGAGCACGCAATCTCGTCATCTATGCGAAATAACGAGATAAACTACAAATTCCTCGTATCATCTGATAGGGACAATACAGGTATCTCACTTAACTTCCCTTTTTAGTTCCTGAAAACTATTTTTCTCACTTCTCATTCCCAACATACTTATCAATAACATATCTGTATATTTTTTTAAGCTAAATTCACACTTAGTGAATTTCGCATCCAACTTCTCCCTCCATAGTGTTTCTCACACTATCTTCAAAGGTTCAGCGTGATCTTCTGAAGTCTGGAATTAGACTAGAATATCACCAATGATCATTACGACACCCTCATCCAAATATTATTTGAACACTCTGTGACCCTAATGGTAATTCAACCAAAACACCTCACAAGAGAACCTATCTATTTACCACTGACTTGCTCGGTGCCTCTTTCGAAAAATCTAGCTTTCGTACATTAGTCCACCCAATTAACATAACCAGAAACTTGTCATAACTATAACGAGTTCTGAATGTCATCTTAGGTACCTCCTCCTTCTTTCTTACTTTCATCCGACTATACCCCGTACGCAAATCTATCTTAGAAAAATTCTTTGCCCTCTTCAACTTATCAAATAGATCATCGATCATGGGCCATGGTATTTATTCTTAACCGTTAACTTACTCCTATTAAGATAGTCGATACGTAATCGTAACGACTCATCATCTTCCTTAACATCCTCCTAACTTGCATCATCGTTAGACAACAAGAGCGTCGCGGTATTTTATTACCGTAAATTACTACCTTGGATTTTCTTAGAAAATCAAAGATTCATACTTTTATTCTAAAAATTTATTAAAGTTATATGGTTAATCAACTCATTCATACTAAGAATTACTTCAAATTCTCTCAACTTTATCAGTACTTATCTACCAATACTTGCTTACATTCCTTATTCATGAAGCCATTTCCACGAATATAATTAATGAAAGTTATTTCCCCATTCTCTACCTTAACGTATAAATGTATTTATAATCCCTTCTGAGAATGAACTTAATCACTTAGCAAACTCTCATGCTATAAAAGAAAAGTAGCACTCCAATCAAATAGCACATAAGCATTCATTGTATTGACCGGAATGATACCTGCTACTAAATCCGCTGATGCAATCGCATCATAGCTAACTTACCACTACTAACACCTTTACTTTCCTCCGACCCCTTCTTTGCGCAATTTCTTGCCATGTGGTTCAACGACCCACATATAAAACAACTATGGTTTTTCTTAGGATTTAAGACAATTGAGTAATATATGACCCTCCTGTCCACAATTATAACAAAATGATTTCCTTTTTAGACAGACTTCTAGATGAGTCTTTCCACATGCCTTACATACCTCGATACTACGCTTAGGATTCTCCTTGTTCCCCCTCTAGTATTCCCGGAGTTAAAAACTCTTTCTTTTTGACATACTGCCAGTACCACTAGCATTCTCTGCCTTGGTTCCTCTTTCTCCCTTGCTCTTATCTTTTCTCTCTTTGTGGTATTGGGTTAACACCTCACTACCATCCTCCGCTATAATCGCTTTCTCCAGAATGGTCCCATAGGATGCACTCTGGAACACAAAATTCCACTATAGAGCCAGGGTTTCAGGCCCTACTCAAACCTACAAGCCTTCCTCTCCTCCACTGCATACTTGTAGGGAAATAATTCTCGAAGAAAACCTTCTTGAATTGTTCCCACGTTATCGCATCTATTCTAGTCCCACCCTGGTGAGCCTCCCACCAAAGGTTGGCTTCCCCTTTCATCATATAAGTTGTAAAAGAAGTCTTTTGCGCCTCACCTACGTTTTATAATAACAAACGCCTTCTCTATTTCCTTTACCCATGTCTGGGCTTCTAATGGGTCCGTTGTTCCTTTGAACTCCGGTGGACCTACGCTTTTAAATTCTTTAAAGGTAGTCGTTCTGGCTACCCTAGGTTCCGCAGGTACTCTACCCCTGGTTTAGTTAAATGCAGCCGTTAATGAATTAACGAACTCTTGCATAGGGTTGTTTTGACCCCCTTGATTATCATTACGCGATTCCGCTTCCTGATTACGTTGTCTTCTCCTTAGAAGCATTTTTCGATTAAATAAATAAAATTTCATTATTATCTATTTACTTGCTTGGTTATCCTTCCATACTAATACCTCATACCACATCAAAGCACATTAAATAAAAACTTCATTATATTAATATGCTTCTTCATAGTTTGAAACTATTTACAATTTGTTTTACATAGCCAAAAGCTATTACATTTCTATCCCGCAATTGAACTTCACAAAAGTTGGGATTTACAAAAAGACTACCCTTTTATACAAAAGAGGGTTTTACGTCACTACACAGATATTTATAACTCTAAACTTCTAATAATGCATAACAGCGTCCACGTGTTTCTCATTCGCAATCATTTCTACAGTATCCCTACTAATAGTATGTCGAGTCTGCCCTGAATCTATAGAATAACAAGTAACTTTAAGCTTGAAATCCTTATGAGCACTCTTATGGATGTAAGACATCCGTGCTATCTTCCGGTTCTTCTTCTCCAGCTTCCTACGAAGCTCTACCACCTCGTTCATATAATCCCTAGCCTTATTTATCATGAGCACCTTCTCATCATGCTCTAACTCAAAATCTGCTTTTGCAGACTCCTTCGTTACATAAAGAGCACTAATCTCTTCATTCTGATTCTGCACAACTGTACTCAGTTGCACATTCCTGTTAAGCACTGCCACATACAATGCTCTCATTGTATCTGGAGGCGATGACTCTGAGGTAGGTACCACCGTACCAATCGACGTTATCTCCATTACTTCCTCCTCATTACTCATCATATTAAGATATGATGTTATATCCATATCTCCCTCGGATTAGTCTTCCTAAGAAAAGTACTCCACTACCTCCATCTCTTCTAGAATGACTAATGGTACCTCTGCCACCGGCAGAGGTACAAGCTCTATCCTGTTCACAGTTTCTTCGCTCACCGTGTATATATCTCTATACATCAAGCTATCGATCGACATCCTACAATAACACATATGTTGATTAGTACATAACACACAATAGTATAAACACAAATCATATTTAATTTATTTAGGGTTACTTTCCATCTTTTAAATCTTTCGGTACCGAGTTTCCTCAATACCTTATTAACTCATTCAACTGAAGTAAAGCTTGAGTTTACTTCCTTCGGACTTTTCTTCCTTAACGAGGTTATTAGCCTAAGGTTTTTCCCCCCTTAAGTTTTATAACCTAATACTTTGATACCAACCTGTGACGCCCCCAAATCCGGGTATCTTCCAACCTGACAGATGGTGTTACACGGTACTCATAACTGTACATTCATTCTATTGAAACGACATCAAAATGTGTGTATCAACGACATTCTTATTACATTAATAATATTACATCACGTTCCCAGGTTCTAAAACCATTACATTCTTTGTTCATCATACTATGATGTATACAACTTACTAGTTTATTACAAGGTAAACTAATCGTTCATCTTTGCCTTGCCTTTATCCTTGTCGGATCCCTCGGTTCATTCGGTCCTAGCTGCATTCATATGGTTCAAGCAAGAGTGAGCATAACAAGCTCAGCAAGTACAACAATTTCTTTTAAACAACATGCTTGAAACATAGAAATCTAATATCTGCAGTATCTGAACAATAGTTACAAAGTACTATCGATAATTCAAATAGCACTTCTTTTCCTTCAAAACATTTTACAATAACAATATTCAATAAAACATAAATTCTGGCTCAAGACCATGAGCAGTTCATAATTTCGTTGAAAAGGACAACCCGGCACTAAGTCCGTAAGTCCGGTATATCTTACGAGCACTTCTGGGTGATCAGCCCATAGTACTATATGTTGATCAACACTACATCCTGTTAAACGTATATGTACGTTTAAGTTTTGACAAACTCGCGTGCCCATCGAATAATCGATGAAAAATACATTTATTTATTCATACTCAAGCTTACCTTGAATCCGTACCAAACAATTGGCATAGGATAGCGTTAGCAATTCTATATTGAAAGACTTATAAATAAATCAATCAACTCTTCAAGATTAGTCTAGCCGAGATAAAACTGGCATCAACCCTTTAGTAAAACACTTTATGCATCTCATAACATGAATCACAGAAAACTTGGCTAACACGAAGGTTAGACAAGCGATAAGAAAAACTTGCCTTCAGCGTCTGCTACGGTATAATAACTTTTCCTTTCAGTCTTTACGGTCTCTACAACACATAACCACATAACATACCACATTAGGTCATGAATGAACATACATGGTTCCTAATGAATCTTATCCTTCATCTCAATCTAATCATATATTAGATTTCTTACTATTGGTTCCTTCTTGCCATTATATTTTACATTATTCTTACCAACTTCTTTCTCTTCTATGTCTTATGTAGATTCACTTCATTAATCCAACTCGTTTCTAGTTAATCATCCTTCCTCGCGGCTTACCAACATCCTTACGTTATTAATCGAAACTCGATCATCATTTGTTAAGTACACTTTATTGCATACCGTTTACATTCACATATTACTTAACAACTTTTAATTATAACTCTTAATGTTATAGGCCTTATCATTATTGAATACGGTTCACATTCTTTATACTTTACGTTCGTCTTCAATTGATTATTAACCTTTAATCATCATACATTAAGTGTCTAACAATGCCTTAACAATGTTATATTTATACCTTAGTTCATTGCTAATGAGTTATCTTTCATTCTATGCTTGTAAACATTCTTGTCTGATGAAACCCTAGGACTGGTGTCGCAGCGCCACACATAGCTCTCCTTCTCGCGAGTTTATAGTATGCAAGCCCTGACTACGTACTGCGGTATCACTTATTGGCCTTTGGGTTGCCAGCAGCAATAGCCAACTCCGTGCCTTAGAAAAATTTGACAGATTTTCAACTTTGCGAAATTCCCAGGCGCATAACTTCTTCGTTATAAGTCCGAATTAGCTCGTTCAAAAGCCTACGGTTCACAAATTACATACTCTACGCGTTCATGCAAGAATTTTATCTATTTGACTTCATTTGTTCAAAATTCACCTATTAGTCCATTTTTAATGAAAATGGTAAACGTTCATGAACGTTCAACGCTCGTTTCTTCATTCTAAGTCGGAATTCGGTCATTCTCGAGTCTGCAACTCTATAATGCCAAATAAGACTTGTCTCCATTGAAAACTAATGTTTCCAAGCTCAATATCAAAATTTGACTTCCATTCCGAGATTTTCACAAATTCGACGATTATCGTACAAACTCGTGAATTCCGCCTTAACTTCATTTCCTATGATTTGTTCATCGTTTCAAATGGATTTAATCCATCATACTATTATCTTGACATACATACTTCATTAACTTATAAACATGATAAGTTATTACTTGTTCCTTGTGAGTTTATAACTTATAAAAGTATAAACTACTTATGACTTCCTTTCTCATAACTTATTATAGAATAAATCTTTTAACCACCATTCTTGCTTCTTATTATCATACCACCTTATTATTTCAACATAAAACAAGTTCCTACAAGTTCTTCTTTATTTCATAACTTATATGATTACGAATAGCTTATTCATGACTTATACGGCTTATTAAGAATTAAGCCCTTTGATTACTCATTCTTATCATTCCTTAGCATACAAGTTCTACCACTACCCATTTCCCTATCAATGGAAGAGAAAGAGAATTATGGTTTAAGTCCTTACCTATGAAGATCACTTGAGTAATCCTTGTTCTCCTTCTTGCTTCTTAAATTATGAAGACTAGCTTTCTAGCTTTTCTAACTTATTCTCACTTATTCTCTCTAACCAATAAGCTCTCAACTTGTTGGTGTTTTTGAATAAGGAATAAATGAAATCCAAAGCTTGCTATTTATAGGAGTTGATAGATTAGGGCATAAGGGTCATTAATCCACTCCACCTCCTTAATCACCTCCTTACTATTCCAAGCTTAAGCATTAAGTTAACTTGCTCTCCACAACACTTGGCCTTTAAGTCTACCTAGTCCTTAAGCCACTCCACCTCCTTACTATTCATTACCTAGCTTATTAAGTAAACTTAGCCACCACACTTGCACTTTGCTTGCTTATCACATATAAACACTTTTACTTGATATTACTTAACTTATTCTTTGCTTAGCAACCAAGAACTTTACTTGGTCATCACTTTGGGTCATCCATGGGTTGCCCCATTAGTTTTAATCATCCAATAATCCATGGTTCTTACCTTGGGCTTTTAGCTTAACTTATACTTGGGCTTGCATTAAACAAACATTAGGCTTGTTCATTAATTTACATTGGACTTAACTGTAAGACCCCAACTTATTATAAACAAAATTAAATTTCCTATATTCATTATCTTGAAATAATAAAGAATTAATTTGATATAATGCTTTGGTTATGGGTGAAATGTGCAAATTTTGCAAAATAAGCAAGTGGTTATAAAATATTCATTTTGTCGGGGAATATTCGTTTGGTCGTGGAATATTCTTGTTGTCAGAGAATATTCGTACGACGGTGCAGCCATTTAAGGGCCCCATAACAGAATAACTGTCGGATGAAGAAAACGACAATTTTAAGTTTTATAAATAACAGTGTAATTGTTACCGTTAACATTGTTAGATAGATTACCCAGTGGTGAAAATATAGTAATACACGTGGTTGTAGAGTAGCACACGGTATTGCACGGCATTTTTGAATTATTGATTCTTACGTAAGAAGGCATTACTCAATAATTGTTACAGTAATTACTGTTCAATATTTTATTTTATTGATTCAATAATTGCAGCGTTGATATTTTATATTATTGTTGTTTCAATAATTATCACTGCACAGTATTTCCCATTATCAGATCAATAATTCATATTATTTGAATAATATTATTAGATAGCATTATTGGCAATGTCTAGAAAGTTCACATCGAGAGGTTTTGTCACCTAATTGCGCTTTTGAAGAAGGAGAAATCCTTATTGGAAAGCCCTCTCTTTCCTGGGAACGGCCTGGTTGTCATAATTGTGATTCTGTAATATTATTTGCGAATAATTAATTATTGATTTATATGATAAGGAAATATTTATTTTTTTATGTGGATATAAATGAAGGAATTTTAGCATGAAATAATTGTTGAAAGTTTGGCATATTTTTGTGGAATTACAATTATTTCTCCGATAAATTATTCATTCAAATATATTATTATAATATATTATAATTATTTAAATAATAATATTATATATATATATATATAAAACATGTGGTTAATTAGAAAAGGAAGTAATCAAGATGTAATTGAATTGGTTGGTGGAATGGGTTGGTGGAATTGGTTGGCAAATTGTGAACGTATTCTTGTTTTCAAAAGTAATATAGTAGTTCTCCTTTGGTTTTTTTGGTTTATTCTGCATATGTTTTTACTAGTGGGTTGGTGGATGCTTGCTTGTTTTCTAAAAGGTGGGTCATCAACCAATAAGATTTAAGGAAAAATTAGGCATGATGGAAAAATGAGGAGTTAGGCTTGAATAGGCAGAGAAGTTAGGCAGAAAAGTTAGGCAAATCTGCTTAACTTTTCTCCCTCCGTTGCAATAAATAGAAGGTAACCCCTCCTTCCTCAACACACCAATTCATAATCAAAAATTCTTATTCTAATGTATTGTGAGTATTTTTCTTGAATATAAGAATATTTTGAGCGTAGTTTTTCTGCCAGATTTTCTCAGAATAATATCTGATATTCCAGTCAAATCCAGTTTCTACCATGGTAAAGGATATTATTTTATTGCAATACTTATGAAAATTATTATTTTCTTTCATACTCTATATTATGTAAGCGATATTATTTCATCTCGTATTCTTGAATTTGAACTTACTAGGGTAAGTATTGCTTCTATAATTCTTGAAATGATTAGAAATTTCGCTTCATCTAATATCATTTCATAGGAATATTGGTCTGAACTTTTTAATCAAATTTGGAACTTTTCATGATAATTAATTTTTCATGGTTCTTTGTTCATTTAGTAATCGCATTCATTATTCACGGTCATTATTCACGAAAAGAAAAAAGAAATTTCACCTTTCAAGTTATCTGTTGTGACCCTTATTCTTGAAATTGAATCCATGTTTTGATCTTCACTATGGTTTATTATGGAGAGTTTTTAAACTTGAATTATCTAAAGTACAAATCTCTAATCTTTGTCCTTTTGTCTCAATGGATTCGTTCTCTAAAATGCTTTTCATCATCCTTAGTCCTTAATGGTGATACTTGATGAATATCTTTGGCCTGTAGTGCAAAGATGAAAGATTACCTTATGAATATCTTTGGCCCGTAGTGCAAAGATGAACAGGTGTTGAGATGAACATGACCAACTGGTGATACAAATGAATATCTTTGGCCCGTAGTGCAAAGATGAATAATTGATGCAAGATGTATATTGATTGATGTTACAGGGATAAAATATTGATGATGGACTTTTAAATTCATAGATGATAGTAGATTTCATTCTCTACTTAACTCTTCTAATGAATTGTTATTTTCGCTGTGAATATTGATCTAAAACTGGTTGTCCATTATATTTTATCTGATTTGTTGAAGGCTAACGATAAATTGTTGTTCTTTATCTTAGTCATAATATTCTTTACTGGGCTAGTTGAGCAGACCCTTTTCCTTTTTGTTCCATTTTTCTTCTCAGGAGGTGAGAATGTAGCAGGAACCAGTCGGGGTAAAGAGTGATGGTCCTAGACAGTTGTTTTAGTAGTCCTCATTATTTTTGTAAAATAGTGTATCAATAAATATAATGAAGACTTATTTGAGTGTGGATATTATCTAGAAGACAATATTTGTATTTAAACTCACAGCATGTGTGTTGTCGTATTTTGCACGACAATTGTAATAGTGATGTTGTAGTTGTTTTTGTACCATGTGTTTGGCGACTCGGAATGGGTGATGTATATCTATTTTGGGGGCGTCACTGTTGGTATAAGAGCTTAGGGATATGGTCTCTGGCGGGGATCGGGGAATAGAACTTGGAGGGGAGAGACGAGTAAATCCTTCGCTAGTGTGTCCTAGCTACCTAAGCTTATTTTGTTGGTTGTTCATAATATAGGGATATTATGTGATATATTAATTTGTTTAATTAACCCTTGTTTTATGACAATTTTTAAGAATGACAGCTGAGAACGTTAACAATGAAGTGTATGAGAATGTGGAAACACCTTTAGTCACCAATCAGGAGAACGTGCAACAGAAAGGAAATATTCCTCCTGTAAATAACACTACCGAGCAAACGATGAATGATGGGATGTTTAGAAGCTTTTTGCAGTTCATGCAAAATTAGACGAGGGAGACTCATGTACAAAACACGGGTGGAAATGATAGCAACACGCGGTTTGTCACAGCCAAGCAGTTCAAGGATTGGGACCACCAGATTTCTGGGGAAAGCCGGATCCGATCAAGGCGAAAACGTGGGTCAAGCAAATTACCAAGATATTTGATGTCTTGGGCTGCACGGAGGAACAGAAGGTTCCATTCGCCACCTTTATGTTTTCGTGGTGAGGTGAGCAGACATTGGTGGGAATCGTGAAGCGCACCAACCACCACCGCACTCAACATGTCTTGGGAAAGATTTCAGAAACTGTTCAACGATAAGTACTTTCCTGAAAGTTTTATTCATATGAAGGAAGTGGAGTTTATTAGACTGGAACAAAATAACATGACGGTGTCCCAGTACGAGGCGAAGTTCGCGGAGTTATCCAGGTTTGCACCTCATTTGGTAGAGAATGAGGAACGTATGACGCGGATGTTTCTGAGAGGTCTAAAACCCAAGATTCGTCAATACCTTATCTCTCATAAATTTTCTTTATATTCAGATGTTGTTAACATGGCTCAATTATTAGAGCGAGATAATGAGTATGTTCAACCAAGGGACCACAACTAGGGTCATACCGGTGACAGCAGTCATCGGAGCGATGATAATCAGCGAGGAGGGAAAAATACGGACAAAAGTGGTAATCACTCAGGTGGTCATCGTGGCCATGATAATAGGAGAGGTGAGTCAAGTGGAAATTTCA
Organism: Panax quinquefolius; assembly: GCA_020205615.1. Lineage (NCBI taxonomy): Eukaryota > Viridiplantae > Streptophyta > Magnoliopsida > Apiales > Araliaceae > Panax > Panax quinquefolius. The sequence continues at coordinate 140,935,051 of CM035156.1, forward strand.
AAAAGAGGAGATTCAACAATGACGGGAAGACATCAGCACCAACACCATCACCAACAACAAATTCTAGGGGAGGAGAACGACCGCTAGTCAGATGCTACCGATGCGGAAAAGAGGGGAACATAAGTCTAAACTGTTCACAGCCTTTCAAGGTGTGTTTCAATTGTGGAAAAGACGGTCATATAGCCTGATTTTGTCCTGTAGCGAAGTCAAGTCCAACTGGGATGGCGGTACCAAAGGCGACTACGGACAAAACAAAGCCAGTGGTTCAAGGGAGGGCGTTTGTCGTGACTGGCCAAAACGCGAGAAACCCGAACGAGGTGATCACGGGTAAGCTAATCTTGAATTCTTGCGAAGTTTATACCTTACTAGATACCGGTTCTACCCATTCTTTTATCTCTCCTGCTTGTGCTCAATGTTTAAACTTGACTCCGGAGAAATTGGACTTTAACTTATCTGTTGAAACTCCGTTGGGTGAAACCTTCGTTACATCTACAGTTTATAAATCTTGCTTAATCCAAGTTGGCATAACCACATTACCTGTTGATCTTATCTCTTTAAAGATACTTGCATTTGATGTGATTTTAGGGATTGATTGGTTAACCACTCATCATGCCAAAATTGATTATTTTTGTAAGGTTATTAGTTTTCATATTCTAACCAACTGTTATACTTAATTCAAGCAACTAAACCACTAAAATCGATCATCATCGTCATATCAAGCCATAAAGCTATTCATTTATTAAAAAATGGATGTCAAGCTTTCTTAGCCCATGTTATGGACTTGAACAAAAACACGTCAGATTTGAATAATATTCTTGTTGTTAATGAATTTCCTGACGTATTTCTGAAGAACTTCCGATCTACCCCGTAAGCGAGAAGTTGAATTCTTTATTGATCTTGAACCAGGTACAAAGCCCATTTCTAAAACCCCATATTGAAAGGCTCCCATTGAACTTCAGGAGTTCAAAGTCTAACTACAGGAATTATTAGACATCGGTTTCATTCGTCCTAGTACATCTCCTTGGGGTGCTCTTGTTCTATTCGTAAAGAAGAAAGATGGGAGTATGCGACTCTGTATTGACTACCGAGAATTGAACCATGTCACCATCAAGAATAGGTATCCCCTACCTCGTATTGATGACCTGTTTGACCGATTTGCAAGGAGCACAATTCTTTTAAAAATCGATCTTCGTTCGGATATCATCAGTTGAAGATTAAACCGAGGATATTCCAAAGAGCGCCCGTAACTCCTGCAGCGGGCATTATGAATTCTAATCATGTCTTTTGATTGATTAATGCTCCTGCGGCTTTCATGGATATGATGAATCGTGTGTTCAAGGAATATTTGGATCGATTCGTTGTTGTCTTTATTGATGACATCCTCATCTATTCAAAAGCCGTGAAGATCATGAGCACCATTTGAAGTCGGTACTTCAAAGACTTCGTGACAATAAGCTATATGCCAAGTCAAGAAATGCGAGTTCGCTTAAGGAGGTAGTATTCCTTGGGCACGTGGTGTCAAAACATGGAGTATCTGTTGACCCGTGAAGATTGAAGCAATCCAAAGTTGGGAGCAACCAAGTCGGTGACCAAAAGCACGTAGCTTTCGGGCTTATTTGGTTATTATTGGAGATTCGTGGAAGGATTTTCTCGAATCGCTACTCCATTAACTTCGGTGACTCGGAAGGATAAAAATTGTATGGAGCAAGGAATGCGAGAAGAGTTTCCAAGAGCTCAAGAGGAGACTCATTTGGCACTGCTCGACAATACCATCCGGTTCGGATGGATTTGTTATCTACAAAATGATGTTTGTGCAAAGGGTTAGGATGTGTTCTCATGCAACATGGGAAAGTCATAGCTTTATGCCTCATGACAACTCAAAGAATATGAGAGGAATTATCCTACTCATGATTTGGAGTTGGCAGCAGTCGTTTTTGCGTTGAAAATTTGGAGACACTACCTGTATGGGGAGAAAGTGGAGATTTATACAGATCATAAAAGCCTCAAATATTTCTTCACCCAAAAGGAAATCAACATGCGACAACGACGTTGGCTCGAGCTATTAAAAGATTACGACCATAGCATTCAATATCATCCTAGAAAAGCAAACGTTGTAGCTGATGCATTGAGTAGAAGATCGTATGCCGGTACGAGAGCGATGTTGTTAACACAAAGACCCATTTTGTACAACTTACAAAGGATGGAGATAGAGTTAAAGACTCCAGGGACCCACATGATGATGGCGAATATACGAGTAGAACCGACTTTAATCGATAAAGTTAAAGCTGCTCAAGCTACAGACCTGGAATTGATGAGTATGAAGAAGAAAGTGCAAGAAGGTGTTATTTCGGAAGCAAGAATCGATGAAGAATGAATACTTCGAGTCAACTCCAGACTTTGTGTTCCAAACGACTTTGACTTGAAGCATAGAATCATGATGGAGGCACACAACACACCGTTTGAAATCCATCCTGGAAGTACCAAAATGTATCATGATATTCGACATACATTTTGGTGGAGCAATATGAAAAGAGAGATCGCGGAGTTTATCTCGAGGTGTTTAACTTGTTAATGTGTAAAGGCAGAGCATCAAGTGCCAAAAGATCCATTACAACCACTTGAGATTCTAGAATGGAAATGGGAACACATTATTATGGATTTCATTACAGGTCTTCCCAAAGTTTCTCAAGGCATAAATGCGATTTGGGTTATTGTTGATAGATTAACCAAGTCTTCTCATTTCTTGCCTATACGTGAGACTTATTCCCTTGAAAGTCTTGCTCGTATGTACATGAATGAGATTGTGAGATTGCATGGCATGCCAATATCCATAGTTTCGGATCGTGACCTAAGATTCACTTCATGATTTTGGGTTAGCCTGCAGAAAGCTATGGGCACGGATTTACAATTCAGTTCGGCATACCATCCTCAAACGGACGGGCAATCAGAAAGGACTATTCAAACCCTAGAAGATTTATTAAGACTCTGTGTCCTAGATTTCAAAGGAAGTTGGGAAAAGTACTTGTCATTGGTGGAATTCTCCTACAACAACAGTTATCAGCAAAAGTATAGGTATGGCTCCATTTGAAGCCTTGTATAGACGAAAGTGTCGCACTCCAGTATGTTGGGACGAGGTGGGTGAAGCAATGTTGTTGGGACCAAAATTAGTACGCATGACTACAGAAAAAATTTAAATGATCAGGCAACGTATAGAGACCTCACAAGATCGACAAAAGAGTTATGCTGATCTTCATCGAAAGGACGTGAAATTTAATATTGGAAATCATGTACTGTTACGTATTGCTCCATGGAAGCGAGTTACAAGATTTGGGAAGAGAGGAAAACTCAATCCATGATTTATTGGTCCATTTAAGATTCTTGACCGAATAAGAAATGTGGCCTATAGACTCGCATTACCTCCAAGCATATCTCGTGTTCATAATGTTTTTCATATATTTATGCTTCGTAAGTATGTGAAAGACCCAAACCACATTATTGAGTTAGAACCAGACGAGATAGCCGAAGATTTAACGTACGAGGAGGTACCTGTCAAGATATTAGATAGGAAAGAGCATGTCCTATGAATAAAGGTTATACCACAAGTCAAGATTTTGTGGAGGAACCATGCTATTGAAGAAATGACCTGGGAGTTGGAAACGGAAATGAAAGCAAGGTACCCTCACCTTTTCGAAATACCAGGTACGTACGTCAATTTCGAGGATGAAATTTCATAAGGAGGGGAGGTTGTAAGACCCCAACTTATTATAAATAAAATTAAATTTCCTATATTCATTATCTTGAAATAATAAAGAATTAATTTGATATAATGCTTTGGTTATGGGTGAAATGTGCAAATTTTGCAAAATAAGCAAGTGGTTATAAAATATTCATTTTGTCGGGGAATATTCTTGTTGTCGGGGAATATTCGTACGACGGCGCAGCCATTTAAGGAACCCATAACAGAATAACTGTCGGATGAAGAAAACGACAAATTTGAGTTTTATAAATAACGGCGCAATTGTTACCGTTAACACTGTTAGATTACTCGGTGGTGAAAATATAGTAATACGCGTGGTTGTACAGTAGCACACAATATTGCACGGTATTTTTGAATTATTGATTCTTACGTAAAAATGCACTACTCAATAATTGTTACAGTAATTACTGTTCAATATTTTATTTTATTGATTCAATAATTGCAGCGTTGATATTTTATATTATTGTTGTTTCAATAATTATCACTGCACAATATTTCCCATTATCAGATCAATAATTCATATTATTTGAATAATATTATTAGATATCATTATTGGCAATATCTAGAAAGTTCTCTCAAGGAGAGGTTTGGTCACCTAATTGCGCGCCAGTAAGGAGAAATCCTTATTGAAAAGCCCCCTCTTTCCTGGGAACGACCTGGTTGTCATAATTGTGATTCTGTAATATTATTTGTGAATAATTAATTATTGATTTATATGATAAGGAAATATTTTTTTTATGTAGATATAAATGAAGGAATTTTAGCATGAAATAATTGTTAAAAGTTTGGCATATTTTTTTGGAATTACAATTATTTCTCCGATAAATTATTCATTCAAATATATTATTATAATATAGTATAATTGTTTAAGTAATATATATATATATATATATATATATATAAACATGTTGTTAATTAGAAAAGGAAGTAATCAAGATGTAATTGAATTGGTTGGTGGAATGGTTGGTGGAATTGGTTGGCAAATTGTGAACGTATTCTTGTTTTCAAAAGTAATATAGTAGTTGTCCTTTGTTTTTTTGGTTTATTCTACATATGTTTTTACTAGTGGGTTGGTGGATGCTTGCTTGTTTTCTAAAAGGTGGGTCATCAACCAATAAGATTTAAGGAAAAATTAGTCATGATGGAAAAATGAGGAGTTAGGCTTGAATAGGTAGAGAAGTTAATGGAAAAGTTAAGCAAAATCGCTTAACTTTTCTCCCTCCGTTGCTATAAATAGGAGGTAACCCCTCCTTCCTCAACACACCAATTCATAATCAAAAATTCTTATTCTAATGTATTGTGAGTATTTTTCTTGAATATAAGAATATTTTGAGCATAGTTTTTCTGCCAGATTTTCTCAGAATAATATCTGATATTCCAGTAAAATCCAGTTTCTACCATGGTAAAGGATATTATTTTATTGCAATACTTATGAAAAGTATTATTTTCTTTCATACTCTATATTCTGTAAGCGATATTATTTCATCTCGTATTCTTGAATTTGAACTTACTAAGGTAAGTATTGCTTCTATAATTCTTGAAATGATTAGAAATTTCGCTTCATCTAATATCATTTCATAGGAATATTGGTCTGAACTTTTTAATCAAATTTGGAACTTTTCATGACAATTACTGTTCATGGTTACTGTTCACAGGTACTGTTCACGAGTACTGTTCACGAAAGAAAAAAGAAATTTCTCCTTTCAAGTTATCTGTTGTTACCCTTATTCTTGAAATTGAATCCATGTTTTGATCTTCACTATGGTTTATTATGGAGCGTTTTTAAACTTGAATTATCTAAAGTACGAATCTCTAATCTTTGTCCTTTTGTCTCCCTGGATTCGTTCTCTAAAATATTTTTCATCATCCTCAGTCCTTAATGGTGATACTTGATGAATATCTTTGGCCTGTAGTGCAAAGATGAAAGATTACTTGATGAATATCTTTGGCCCGTAGTGTAAAAGATGAGCAGTGTTGAGATGAACATGACCATTTGGTGATATAAATGAATATCTTTGGCCCGTAGTGCAAAAGATGAATAATTGATGCAAGATGTATATTGATTGATGTTACTGAGGATAAAATATTGATGATGGACTTTTAAATTCATAGATGATAGTAGATTTCATTCTCTACTTAACTCTTCTAATGAATTGTTATTTCATTGTGAATATTGATCTAAAAGCTGGTTGTCCATTATATTTTATCCGATTTGTTGAAGGCTAACGATAAATTGTTGTTATTTATCTTAGTCATAATATTCTTTCTTGGGCTAGTTGAGTGACCCTTTTCCTTTTATTCCATTTTTCTTCTCGGGGAGGTGAGAATGTAGCGAGAACGATTCGTGGTAAAGAGTGATGGTCCCTGAGCAGTTGTTTTATATCCTCACTATTTTTGTAAAATAGTGTATCAATAAATATAATGAGGACTTATTTGAGTGTGGATATTGTCTAGAAGATAATATTTGTATTTAAACTCACAGCATGTGTGTTGTCGTATTTTGCACGACAATTGTAATAGTGATGTTGTAGTTGTTTCTGTACCATGTATTTGGCGACTCGGAATGGGTGATGTATACCTATTTTGGGGGCGTCACATTAACCATTCCTATATTTGGGCTTTAACATGAATTCGTATTGGGCTTTATTATTATCCCAATTGGTCATTACAATTTCCTACACAATTCAACAAATCCATTACATATGGCTTAAAGCCTTATAACGTATAATTTACGTATTAATCTCGTATTCCCCTTCGTATACTTATTCATGTACGTCATACCATCATTCATGCATATTCATATAATACCTCGTATCATACTCGTATTCATTACTTCGTACAATACCTACGTATTATACGAACATTGCTTTAATTCATCATACACATTTCATTTCCTTCTCGGAAATCACTTTTCCTAATTGCTAGGTTTTAAGTCCGCAGGCGAAAAACTGTGTTTGCCATAACTGAAATATTATTGGATATTCCATCTCGCTTCGGTATTCTATCATTACGTATTTCTCAGAAGTTCAAAAATAATTCCCGAGAAGAAATGCATGAATAGTGTTTTTCAAAAAAAAATTCAAAAAGTTTTTATTTTCGTCTTGGAAATTCAAACACTTTAATTCTATCACGAAGTCAAAATACTACGACGTTCCGATATATCTAGGTCATAAAACAACCTTCAACTAGCTTATTCCCATAAATAATTAATTAAATTCATTTAATCCACATAATTAAATAAAAATTTAATTCTCAAAAATCCAAATTTTTTGGGGCGTTACAATTCTTATAAAACAAAAATTATAAAACATGGAGTAGAGTAAATGTAAACCATGAGTGACGTCTATACATGGCTAATTGGTATGTCTATGTGCACTAAATGTGTAGAACTTACAAAGGGAGATTAACGTCAAGGTTTAAAGACCATTAAGGCAAGTATTCTAACTCCATTGAACTTTAGTTTAAATGTCAGTTTTGGATATATATTCTTATGAATAATCATTTTGTATGCTTTGGTTTACACAATGTTTATCGGTTGTGCAAACTCCAGACTATACAAACTTTCTGTTAGTTGTATAAGTGTTCAACTATGTTATAACACATAAATTGTTTAAGCTTTGTTATAATGCATAAATTGTTCAAGCTTTAAAGTTCTAATATGCATGAACTATTTACGAAATATTTCAATGCCAATTGTACCGGTTAGACACATGTTGAAACATTTTATTGATTAAAATATAATCCTCAAAAATGTTGTTGGTTTAAGTAGAGCTTCCAAACCAATTGTACTTGGTGCTGATTCAGTCTGAGAATGAACAACCCTAATATTGGGGAAATATTTTAGTATTGTCAGCATGTTTTGTCGGGTGACGACATGAACACAAAATCAGTCGTTCAAGTAAATAGTATTGATTAATACAAGGTACAAATGGCTGATCACTAAACGTGTCCGTAAGCCATAACGATTTGCAACGAAATAACTATTAAAACTTTTTTAAATGAAAAATGAAAGTTCGTAGTCTTATGACCGCTCAGAAAAACACAATATGTCTTTCAAAAATATGTTTTGAACACAAATGAAGTAATTTCCTATTATTCGAGATCTCTTCACAACTTTTGTTCAGTTGTTGAAATTTAGAAGTATGAAGGCATGATTCTTGATTTTGTTGTTTTATATGCAACAGTTATGCTTGTTGGGCATGTAAATGCTTATTCTTGCTTTGAAATTAAATATTTCAGCGAAAACAGAGCTTGTTGAAGGTTCTGGTAAGGACAAAGGCAAAGGAAAGATGAAAGAGTAGAGGATATGAATCCTATCTGTAATAGATAAGAGTATTGTAATAATTATTATATTAATTATCATGAATTGAAGATTTAAAGGTCATAGAACTTAGGATTATAATATGTCTGTAATAGTTAGTAATTACTTTCATATTAGGAGGATAAAGTAGATGAATGTTTAGTAACGTATCCAGAGTTTAAAGGTACTCGGATTTGGGGGCATCACATGTTTCATATTATTTAATCATTGTTGACTTTTTAAAATTTGATTTCAAACATTTTCAAACTCTAAATTAACATGAATTCATGTACCTCATGTTAATACAATTATGAATATCATAAACTATCTAAAAATATTACTAGTTATAAGATTTGTTATTTTAACACTTGAATAAATTACGTCAATTTTTTATTTGAAAATGTCTCAAATTGACTTTTAAAAAATTAATATATTAATCATATAATTCGGGACGGAGGGAATACAATATTTTATTTTTAACAATAAACTGTGCAACAGTGGTGATGAACCCATTAAATACTATAAATACCAAGTTATTGTAAGGGTGATCCAATAGACATATAACTTACCAAGTTGATGGAGAGATTGAATTGATGAATAATACAAGTTCACTTAATGTAGGAAAAGTTGAAGGTCGAACAAAAATAAAATAAAATAGGATGACGAACTAAACAAACAAAAAAGAAAAAAAACGACGAATCAAATTGTCTATTTTGTTATAATATAATTGAATTATATTATTGGCTAATGTATTATATTTATATTTCTATGTACTTTAATAATAGTATAGTTTAATATTCAATAAGATGAGTTTCATAAAAATAATTTATTTCTAAAATCTTACTTATAATCAAAATTATAAATGTAATTATAATTTAATAATAGTAACAATTTTAAGTTAGGTAGATGAGTTTTGTTTTCTTTTAAAACTATATTATCTATGTAGTAGTATAATTTTAATTAATTTTATATTATTGTACATATATATTTTAATAAAAAGTAATAAATTAATATTAGGTAAAATGATTTTATTTTGAATGTTTTCTTAAAACTATGTTATTAATTCTTGCCTCCTTATAAAACTACGTTAGTTTTATTTTTGATTTGTATTGATTAATAATAAAAGTTTACTTTACGTACAAAAATTCAAAAGTCAAACTAAAAAAGGAGCACGAACTATTAGCCAATGTATTATATTATATAACTATTGGCCAATGTATTATATTTAAACCTCTATGTATTTTAATAATAGTATAGTTTAATATTCAATAAGATGATTTACATAAAAAAAATTTGCTTCTAAAATCTTACTTATACCTAAAATTATAAATGTAATTATATTTTAATAATCGTAACAATTTTAAGTTAGATAGATGAGTTTTATTTTCTTCTTTAACTATATTACCTATGTAGTAATATAATTTTACTTAAATTTATATTAGTGTATATATATTTTAATAAAAAATAACAAACTAATATTAGGTAAGATGATTTTATTTGAGTGTTTTTTATAAAACTATATTATTAATTCTCGTCTCCTTATAAAATAATATTAATTTTATTTTATGATTTGAATTGATTAATAATAAAAATTTATTTCACGTAGAAAAATCAAAGGTCAAACTAAAAAACAAGGAGTACAAATCAAATTGTTTATTTAATTATACTACTATAAGCATGGGTCTTATTTGTTTCTTTAATAATTCTTTTTAGTAGAAAGTTTCTTTAATAATTTAATTGATAATTAGTTAATATATTATTTTTGTACCTATATTATTATAGTAGTAACAATTTAGTTAATAAGATGATCTTCATAAGAAAATAGTTTCCTTTTAAATATATTATTTAATTAATAGTAAAATTCTACTTGAAATATAATATACATGTATTTTAATAATAGTAAAAATTCAAATTAGTTAAAATAATTTGTATGATTTTTTTTTCAAACTATATTATCTAAGTAGCAATAAGAGCTTATTTAATGATAGTAACAATTAAAATTTGGTAAGATGATCTTATGATTTTATTTATTTATTTTTGTAAAATATAAATTATTAATTTTAATTTTTTTTACTCCGTTGAACCAAATTATGATAATGTTGACGTTTTTTACAAATTATTATTGGATAGAGAAATTAATTTTTTTTTTTAATTAATAATTGAATCATATTGTTGCTTAATGTATTATATCTATACAATTTATTTTAATAATAGTAACCATTTAATATTATATAAGATACCCTTATAATAAAATTATTTTTTATATATATATATATATATATATATATATATATATATATATATATATAAGTATCAATTTTAAAATTGTACTTATATTTGTAATATAACTACATGTACAATTTAATAATAATAACAAAGTAATATATATCTTATGATTATTTAATTGTAAAATTAAATTACTTATTTTATTTCAAATCGCCTTATTAAATGATTAAGATGTTGTTTAGCCCTTTTGTATTTATTATAAATATATTATTTTAAAGAGTAATTTGTTTTCAATATTTAAATTTAAATTTAATAATTAAATCAAATTATTGGTTAATGTATTATTTTACATATATATATATATATTCAAATAATAATATATCTTAATATTTATTTGATAAGATGATTTTCGTAAGAAAATACTACCCACTTATAATAAAATTCTACTTATACTTGATGAAATATAACTAAACTCATATTTTAATAATAGTTACAAATTAATTTATGAAAATAATATAATTAGATTTTTTCCCACCCTCAAACGATATTAGTCAATTAGTAATATAATTTTAATTAAACTTTAATTATTGTCTATATTTCAATAAAAAAAAAAAAATTAATATTATATAAAATTATTTTTATCTTGATTGTAATTTTTAATTTGGATAGATTAGTAATATAAGTTGACTTAACGTAGGAAAAAACAACCTGTTTTAAGATAGATAGGATAAGAGATGGCAAAAAGGTAAACAAAATTTCTGTACCTGTAAAATCTCCTGCGTCCTTCAGATTCTTTTCTTAGGTCTCGCAAGGCTTTTTTTCAGCCTATTAGGGTTCTCTTATCTCCCTTCATTCGACGTCTGTGGATTCTATTTATATCTCCAAATCATGTCTGCTAACCCTGGTCGTACTGTTTACATTGGTAATTTTCTCAATTATTCTTTTTCTGTTTCGCGTTTATATACATATTTTTTTGCTCAGATAACTTGCGTTTTCTAAATTGATAATTTATGTTTCCTAATTTGTGAAAGTTTTGAGATTGAGATTGTTTAGGGCTGTAATAACTGATTTCGGGTGTCAATTATGTTTTAGTTTGATGTTTTGAAGAAGTGTTAATGTTGAATAGCAACAAATCTAATCTGGGTAATTTTCTAGCTGAAGAACTTAGATGTCTATAGTAGGTATGATATGAAGCATTAGTCATTGTCGTCTGATCCGGGATTTATTAAATTTAATGGTTGTTTAAGTAGGAAAATAAATGTTACTTATTTGAATATTTGTCGTAATATAGATGTCCCAGTTGAAATTTCACTAATTGTTACTGTTCAAGGTTTTCTTGTGTCGCAGATGAATAAATTAGATGGATATGCTTATTATAGGTATAGGTGAATTAAGGGATGCTTATTTAAAGTTCTATGGGATGTGGTAACTACTAGATGCTGTACAAAGGTGACCATGTTTTGACATTCTAGAAAAGTAGGACATGTAAAATTTATTAACTGTTGGTGGATTGAAGTTAATTACAGCTCCATTAGGGTCTGCTCCCCCCATTTTTGTGGTTAATTTAATAATTTTGCAAATATTGACTGTATAAATTTTAAAGTCATTTTTGTTGCATTGGGTGTGATGCTTACTCTTTCTGTGTCGGTCTTAGAAATATAGAATAATTTTCATTAGCAATGGAAGTTTAAGTAGATGAATCTATTCACTCATTTGCGTTAATTATTTTGCCACGATGTTGAGCAGTTTTCACTTTATAGGGCAAAGCATGAAACATAGACAATAAATGTGACATAAATCGATATGACCCATACACAACAAGGGGCACACATATATAGAAGCTAATTGGTACAAATTCACCAATTTTGACAAAAAACTTTTCTCCCAAAAGGGATGCAGATTTATTTGCTAAAGTAATTTTATAAATGGTTCCTTATCTCAAAATTATTGAATGTGACGGTGACATATAATTTGGGATTCCTGCTTATTAGCGATACATTTTAAGAAAATAGATTGTTCATAAAAGATTATTTGAAATGAAATTTGGTGAGTATATAAAGTAACAGTTCAACTTCAACTTGTTGGTTCCTCCGCCCCAAAATTAGAGATTTCTTGAGGTCAATTTGCAAAATCCTAAAATTCATAAGCGATACGAATTATTGTATCTAGCTAGAAGTACAACTAATTACAATATTTGTTACTTACAAAACTTGGAAGAAATCATATCAATATTGAAGTTTAGGATTTCACAAATTGACTTAATTATGTATCTCTAATTTTTGGTACGGAGGTAGTATATTATCAATATATTTACATTACTATAAATAAGTGTTCAATATATTACTATATTACATTACTAATACATAGAATTTTAGTTTCAGTCATAATATGATTTCTGGTGAAAAACTAGTTATGTTATATGTAGTGGAGTTGAAAAATTGATCAATTGCATGATGGTATGTTATCACTAAAATTCAACGTAACCCTTCAAAAATTGTCTTGTGTGGTCTTGTGTTTGTGTTGAAACCAAACTACTAGGCTTGACATTTATAGGATAAGTGAGCCAAACTAAAACTTAATTGGCTTTGAAATTTTTTAGCATGCTTTAGCGCGGAATAGGCATTATGACTTTGCTTGGTTATGCTCCTAAGCTCCTATACATCAAGCTATGATCATTTCTTTACTTAAATTAGTATACTGTATTAAATCATACCTCTTTTTCAACCAATTATTGGAAATTTTATTCTAACTTAGCTGTCATTTAATTCATTCTCAGGTAGCCTGGATGAGCGAGTGAGCGATAGGGTTTTGTATGATATTCTAATTCAAGCTGGGCGTGTTGTTGACTTGTATATTCCTCGAGACAAGGAAACTGATCGGCCAAAAGGTTTTGCCTTTGCAGAATATGAAAGTGAGGAGATCGCAGAGTATTCTGTCAAGCTATTCTCTGGTCTTGTGACGCTCTATAACCGGACATTGAAATTTGCGGTATATCTTTATCATCCTTGCCTTGATTAGCCGACTTACATCAATGTTTTAAATCTTATTGTGATTTTGTTATGCATTAATGAGTAAAAACATGGACTTTGAGATTTGATTATTTATTTATATTGGATTTACTAGCTATTACATAACTACATAAGATTACTTGGTATCTTCATTACATGTTCCTTAGAGCCTTAGTCCAACTGCTTAACAATTGTATATTTTACTAGCCTGTTCTTGTTACTGAGTGGGATATCACTGTGAATAAGGGTAATTCTACATTTTTGTAAAAGAGGCTTGTGAATTTATTTTACTGTTTTTCAGTGACATAATGGGTACTCGATTAATATTTGTTGATTGCTGAAAGCTGACAGCAGCCAAAACCTACGTGAATTGTAGAAAACTATTTGTGAGGCAATTTAATAAAGACTGGCTTTGTTTTTGCTTTAGGTTTGCTAGTTTTCTTCTAGTTTGAATATATATTTTGACGCATCAACCTTGAAAAACAGATTTCTGGGCAAGACAAGCCCTCGCCAAACTTGCTAACAGCAGGCACACCCATATTAAAGTCTGGTTTCAAAACAAGGCCTCAACCTGTACCATATAATGATTTGGATGTTTCTCCACACTCAGCAAGATTATCGTCATCACATAGGTTTTCAGCACAGCAATCAAACTATGCACAAGGTGATACATTTTTCCTCGTCCTTTTAGATCATTTGTTCTCTCTTGTTCTCTTTTCATGTCCCCTCTTTTTTTTTTTGTATTTATTTTTTGTTTGTTGTTGTTGTTCTTATTCCGCTGATGTGCTTAACACCTTCTTTTTCATTCAGTGCCAGCTCCCCCTGGTGTAGTACACCACCCTAATGGACATAGATCACATTATGACAGCAATGGGTATAATTACAGTGGAAGAGTTTTTGGGGCTGCGTTGGATAGTATTAGTCGTCCTAGGTCGAGCCGCTATGATACGAGTAACCCTACCAATTATGCTTATCAATGATTTCTTCTATAAATTGGTCAGAGATGAATCACAATTGGTATGGCTCAAGTTAGTGAATTCGCAGTAGTGGTAATATGGGGATAATCTGTTTAATTTATTGTCTTTGTATACTAGGTGTAATGGGTAATTAAATGATGTTGCGCTAGATTTTTTTAATGTTAGTCTTCACTTGCCCATGCAAATGACAAGTTCTTTGACAAGTGAAACTTCTTCCTTTATTTTTTTTCTTAATTGTTTTTTCTCCTTTTCACTGATAAAGTAAGTTTTGGCCCCCAAGAATGGGGATGGAACCACCAAACCTTTCCCTTCGATTTGGTTTCACATATTTTTAAAGGAATCATTTTGGGGTTAAGGCATGTTTTGAAACCGACTCTAATTTGCAGACAAACATCATGCTCCCCTCCGTTTTCAGCAGTCCTGAGTTTGCTGGTATGGGGTTGGTCACAGAATTTAACCTGGAGTGTGGGCGGGATGTGATAATAGAATGCAACCATCTCTTCCTCTCAAAACAAGGCTTCCCAACCCAAGAGAACTAATAAAAAATATTTATTTTCAAAATGTATCCTTTAGTTAGTAGCATGAACAATGTCAACATCTGATTAAAAAAGAAAAAGTTGTACATGTTGGGTAAGTTTGTAGCTTATACTAGGTAGAAAACTGATTTAAAAAAGAGTTGGTAAATTAAGCCTTTTTTTATTAGGTACTTTTGGATGTCACATAAGTGGCAAGTGTGACTCTTAGAAAGGATGGAGGGAGTTATGTGTGCATGAGGTGTGATTGTATGATAATATTTTTTACACCAGCTGACCTATATTTCTTACTTTACAATACCCAGCATGGAAAGGGAAGGGGAATTTAAGGAGTTCTAATTTTCTAACTCAGAAGTCCTAGTTAATGAGAGTATACAACTTTTAGTATAAAGCCAGTCTAAGGGACCTTAGAGGCTAAGATCTACTGCTCAGTTTATGTTAATCAGTGAATAGTTGTATGCTTATACTAGTGTATGCTTAATTGGCTATTGTAAGAAGAGTTCACTGTTGCCTTATAGTCATTTAACGGGATTTTTAATGGTGATAGGCTCATATGAATGTTCTTTTTCCTTGTGCGGGGAGATGTGGGATTTTTGACAATTAACATGTTCAAATTATGGGTTGGGTTTTGGCGAATGGAATATATATAAAGAACTTGGGGTTTGTTTCTGCAAGATCTATGTTCATTATGTATATTCTGTAATTGTTATTTAAGGATGGTGTATTTAATAAAGACTTTTAAATATTTTTTTAAAGTGAGGTTTTTGTAGAGTTTGTGAATTTTAATGACTTTTAAAATTATTTTTAAAGACTTCATGAAATAAGTGACAAGGCTTTTATAGACTTTTTACCAAGATTTTGATAGATTTTAATATATTTTGCAGTTTATATTAATTGTTAAAAAGTCGATAAAAGATCTTTATATTTTAATACGATATTAAAATAATATTAAAATATTTTGACCATGTCAACTTAATTTGAAATAAAAAGCATTATTAAAGTTGAATTATTAGATCATATCCAGTCTATTACAAGAAAATATCCTATTTTATAATTTTTATATTTCATAAAAGAAGTAATTTTTATTAACAATAATATAAAATAAAAATTTCAATTTTAAAATTGTTCATTGTCGTTTTTCTATCAAGTTATTTTTGCTAAACTAACAATTTATAATTTTCAACAAAAAACAAAATTAACAAACTTATTACTTTTAAAATAAACATAAAACAAAATATCTCCAAAATACTTACAAATATAATAAATAAGATTTTTTTATGGTAGAGAAGAAATATAAAATGATATTAAAATATGGTTGAATGACACTTCTATCCCTTCAAGTTGTCATTCACTTTCAAAGTCGTCCTTAAATTTTATTTTTCGTTAGTTATGTCTTTAAAGTTATATTTTTTGGCGTTTTCATTTTTCCTACCCGATTTAACCCCAACCTAACTCATTTTAATCAAATTTTGACCCAACCCGACCCAATTTGACCTAACCAAAATTTTTAATATTTTAAAATAAAATAATTATTTTTAATAGTTTAAAATAAATAAATTATTTTAAAATAGTTATTTTTAATATTTTAAAAGAAAATATTATTTTTAAAATAATAATTATATTTAGTATTTAAAAATAAAATGTTTTTTAAAATAATTATTATTTTAATATTTTATGTGAAAAATATTATTTTAAAAAATAAATAATAAATTAATTTAATATTTTAAAATAAAATAATTTTAGAAAATAATTGAATATAAATTATTTTTAATATTTTAAAATAAAATATTCTTTTTAAATAATTAATAATTATATATTTAAAATAAAATATTATTTTTAAAAGTTTTAAAAAATATTATTTGAAGGAAAAATATTAGAAACTTTTATTTTTTCAAAATGAGTAAAGTTTCATAAAATATAGATTGAAAAAAAGTGATTTAAAATTTTTAAAATCTTAATTATTTTTATGAAAATTTTACATCTTTAAAAAATTAATTTTTTATGAAAATAAAGTTTTATTTTGTGAATATATATTTTAAAAAACTTTACACATTTTTTTATAAAATGGAAAATTTTCAAAAAAAAATTCACGAAAATAATAATTATTTTAATAAATTTAATTTATTTTTAATAAAATTGGATCATTTTTTTATCTTTTTGCTTTTTTGTATATTAATTTCTATTTTAATTTTTTGTTTTTAAAAATTCTAATATTAATAATACATATAATAATGGTAAAGATATTAACTCTTTTTTTTTCTAAAAATAAAGATTTACATAAAAAATGAAAAAAAATCTACTTTTTATAAAAATAAAGTTTTATTTTCTTATTTAATTTTTTTGAATCTATATTTTATGAAATTTACTCATTTTAAAAAAAATAAATGTTGACGTCGGGATTTTTACTGTCCTTTTTCTGTTTTTTTTGGTGTTATCATGTTAGGTGAGATTTGTTTAAAAAAATAAGTTGTGAAAATGTCTGACATTTATATGTCGACGATTGGACTGTAAGAGTAGTTAGTTGGTATTTTTAAATGGTTGTACCAACTCAACCGAGAAAATGTTTGCACATTGACCACATGATGTAACACTGCTAAATTGATCTTTGAAATCGAGATTCGTTAGGGTCCGGGGACTTGCTTATGCGGAGGGAAGGTGTTAGGTGTGACGCCCCCAAATCTAGGTACTTGGAAACCCGAATTCGGTGCTTCACGATACCATTTCTATGAGCGGAATAATACTAATAATAATAACAATAATATAGATTATCAACTTCAATTTACATATTATCAGAGTTTTCAACCCCATGTACGAAACCTTTAAACATCTGTTACATAATAATATTTATCATCCTTATCATAAAGTCAAATTATTACATAGGATAACATAGAAATTCATTCAGCAACCTTTCCTTTCCCTTTGTTTCTGGCAGATCCTTCAGGTTGTTCACACTTAGCTGAAAACATTTAAATTAAGCAAGGATGAGCATTTGAGTGCTCAGCAAGTAATAACAAGCAATAACAGTTAGCTGAAAGAATTAAATATTTTCTTTGAACGATACTTCTACAACGGATCAACAGTTGTGAAGTAAGCTGAACCAATAATAAACAACATATCATTTCGATTTCAAATTTTTGAAACTACGTACTGACTATAAATGAGGATCAGTTAACAGACTATGAACATTGTTTTCTATTTTCAAAAAGATTAAACAGAACTTCATCTGTAAACCTTCATAACTTACGGGCACGTGGGTGATCAGTCCGTTATGCCCTGTATTGATCAATACTACATTCAAGGACGATATTTTCATCCAGCATTTCCGCCTTAGGCGCATAAAAGTTTCCCATATCTGGGATGTTCATACCAGTCTAGAATCCGAACCAAAACAATTCGGTTGGATAATAATAAAGTTTTATCTTGTTCAACAACAATTTTAAATTTGTGTCTAGCCGGATCAAATAGCTTAGATGACTTTTAATTCAACGTATACATACTGGACACCGATAAGTATGTATCAACATGTGATAAAATATAATGATTATCCAAGTGAGGACACTTGTATAACCATGTTTGGAGATTAACGATCATAATATATATCTTGATCTACAATAACAAAATTAAGGAACTTATACAACAAATTATAATTTAATAACTTACTTATACAAAATCATTGCATAAGTATATACAAAGGTTGAAATATTTGAACAATGAAAAAGAATAGCTCAGATATTATCTTACGCATATCCATTGCATAAAGTAAATGCAAAGGGTTAGATACTTGCCTTGTCTGCTGCTTACAGAACTTAATTTTATCTTTTATATCAAGCCCTATCATTAATAAAATAATTTATCCGATTAGAATAACATATCATATCATATTGTACTGTTATTTGCAGTTAGCACATAACCTAATCACATTGTCACATAGTTATATCAGTCATTGAACCATAAACAAACATTAACACAGTCAAACTATCTAAGTTTAGATCAATTTCTAAAATATGTCGGTGTACCGACAACTTTATCGGGTATTTATCGAGTCTAAGACTCTAAATAGTAGTTCAATATCCATTTAGATAACTTATATATCAGTCGCATTATTTTTCATGGCCTTATAATAATTTTTAAATAATTATTACAATTTATCATGATTTTTAAAACACTGGAATCATTATTAAATAATTTAAATATTAAATAATTCCATTATCATTAATATTTAATCAATATTAAACTATTAATGAAACCATTGCAAAAATATTAAGTTATTTAAAATAACTTAAAATATTTTTAAAGTATTTATTTTACCTTTAAATGATTTTTAAAATAATTAAAATCATTTTTAAATAATTACCATTAATATTAAAATATTAATGTATTATTTATCCAAATATTAAAAGTCATTATTTATAACTTAAAATATTTTTAATTCATTTATATTCCTTTTAAATGATTTTTAAATTAATAAAAGTATTTTTAAACTATTTATTTAATATAATTATTAAATAAATTTAGTGTCATTATTATTAAATTATTAATAAAATCAACCTTTAAATATTAAAAGTTATATTTTATAACTTAAAATATTTTTATAATGCTTAAATAATTTTCATATTATTTTTAAACTATTAATTCTATTTTTCCATAATTTATTTAATATATTTATTAAATAAAATAATTATCATTAATATTAATTTACTAATGAAATTTGTCACATAATATTAAAAGTTATTAAAATAACTTAAAATATTTTCTTATACCATAATATATCTTTAAATGTTTTTCATGTATTAAAATTATTTTTAAATAATTTATTTAATATTATAATTAAATAAATTATAAACCTTTAATATTTCAAAAATATTAAATATTTATGAAATATATTAAAAATTATTAAAATATAATTTTTGGACTTTAAAATAATTTTTAATAATTTATTTTGTATTTTTAATAATTAAAAACTAATTTTCTTTAATATTTAATAAAAATAATAATTTTATAAATAAAATGTCGCTGAAGACTGCCTATAGCGACAGAACCGTCGCTATAGGTGTTCTTCATGTTCTTGGCTAAACCCAAAACATTCATACACAGTTTCGAGGGACCATGTTTGACCACCAATGATTCAGTGTGTAAGGTGTTTCAGGACTAGATAATGGTTAGAGGTTATAGTACTAATGCAATACTACAAGATCCAACAACAAACAGGGTCAAACAACATAGCACATGCGAGATATGAGGCCTAGAACAAGCTGTCAGAGCTGTTCTTCATTTTCTGGGTTGCCCAGAAATGAAGAATAGTTCGACTGCTCATATTTGGGCTTCCACAACTTGAAATATATGTGATGTTTTTGTGATTTAACAGTTGCAGTGTTTAGCCAACATGTACATGAATAGATCTATCACATAAAATCAAAATAACAACAACAGATCAAGCATACCCATGTTGGTCAAACCATGTCAGAGGCAGTGCTCAAAGATTTTCTAGGTTACCCAGAAAACCGTTTTCAAGCTTGACCCTACTACTTTGACCGGCTACTACAATAAATCTATACGTTATATAGATGATCTGAAAACTTTAAACTGAAGTCCATATACCATGCTACCATTCTATTACAACAACAACAACAAATAAGCTAACACCTGCAAGATCCAAGGTCATGAATATGTTGTCAGACTGACCTGGAAAATTTATGGGTTACCCAGAAACATAAGGTCATGGCCGGTCAACACACTTTGACCTTGAATAACTTACAATCTGTAACCGATCTGGCTCTGAATCAAGTTTTAGAGTAAATCCATTACAACATACTATAAACACAAACCCTTAACCAAACAAAACAGTAAATAGACTGAGATCTATGGGACCTGACATTTGGTTGTTAGACCATATTTCTCAGTTTTCCAAATTTTCTTAAAACTTGATTTTGAACACTTAGATGATATGGATCTATATAATACCAACCCAGATCATTATAATAAACTATAAACCACATGTATTAACATTAAAACATAACTTTTAACAATGGATCAATGGTCAGATTTTCGAATAGGGTTTCAGACCTTTATGAACAAATGCTTGAATCTAAGCTTCTGATTTGCTAAGGGTGTTCATGGGGCTTGAATTGGGGACTGAAACACTTATGAAATTCGTGGATTTTAGAGAGAGAGTGTCAAGGATGAGAGTTGTGAACAGATGAACAAGAATGTGACTTTTTCTCTCTCTTAATCTATTTATATAATATAGATACATTGAATCTAACTTGCAAGGTGTCAAAGTGGATAAGCTTGAATGAGTTTTAGGCATGTGCTATAAATCTAGGGTGGTGACTTTGCAAGCTAGCTCATTAAAATAATTACAAAAAAACTATTTTAGTAAACTAACAAAGCATTTTAAGGGTATTCTTGTCCATGATGCTTGAATCTAGGTTAAAATCAATAGATCTTAAATCTTAAGGTTTCCCAAATAATTTCTAGGGTTTAAAAATTTAAGTTTAAGGTTCAATAAAATTTTAATTAGAACTTACTAATTAAAATTTAGGGTTTTTAAATAATTAGGGTTCCTTAATATTATTAGGGTTTCTAATTAACATTATAATTTACTAAAATAATAATTAAGATTACCATTTTAGCAATTAGGGTTTACAACTAGCAATTAGGTTTTATAATTACTAATTAAGGTTACCTAATATAGAAATTAAGATTCCAAAATATTAATTTAGGATTTTCCTAATTAATGTTAATATTTATAATAATTGTCATAAATCACAATACACAATTACCAAAACGATCTTGTACTCTAATTTGGTTTTCAAATTAGGGTTTTGCACAGTAAAACTAGGGTTTGACATAATATACCATAATTTACCAACCATTGTAAGTCCATATACATACAGTACATATTTATAGCACTGAAAAATCAAAAGATAATTAATATTATATTATTATTATTATCATTCCTTGTTCCAAAACCAGAATTAGGGTTTGGATTCTATATCTGATTTATCTTGCATAAACAACATTATTAATTAAGTTAAAATACTTAACTTATTAATCGAGCTAAAATAAATAAATAATAATTATAATAATTACAATAATCATTCCATATATTATTTAAATAATATAATATCATATTTTCTTTGAAAAATAAATAATAAAAACATTTCTATAATATAATTAATTATTATAAAATATAATTTATAATGATCAATAATTCTAAAATAAAATTATTTAAAATTATTCATGTAATAAATAATTTTTTATTTATCACAAATATACATACACATTACCTTGCACATATTTTCCTATATTTATTTTTAAAAAAAAATTATACACAAAATTTCTGATTTATTTATATAGAAAATATCGGGTTATTACATTAGGCACCCCCCGACATCCGTGTTACCACAGTGACCGCCACTTTTCAATTAAACTGTTATATGAATGTGTGTGTGTGGGTTAATGTGCAATTCTTTGAAAATAGTGCTATGCTTCGTTCGCACCTATATACAAAGGGTTTGAATTTGTGTAAAAATTCAGTTTTAACAAGATATAGCAGTGATGTTTTGTAAAAGAGATTTTTCAAACCTTTATGCTCGATAGTAATTGAGGCCTTTGATACTTCCCTTTTATTAAGTGTTCGGCTTAATTGCTTTTATTTTTGAGATGCGAAGCATCTTCGAGAAAAATAATATACATAGCAGTGTCGAACTCCTTGTGGGCATGAGAGTCGTCTAAGGAAATTCGAATAGCGTGAATAATGTACAAGCTGTTTACAGCCGAAAATGTCTATCATGGGAACCGAATCTAGATTCAGAAGACTGAATCTGTGATCACATGATTCCTAGGCTCACATGATGTAGCAATTTATATGAAAACTGTAAGCAATTTTATATATAAAAGCTGTAAATATATATATACATATAGACTGTCAACCACCACGAAGCGAACTTCATGGGGGACTGAAAATGTAAATATATAAAAGCGGTAAATATATATATAGGGACATGATCAACCAGCACGAAGTAGCTCCATGGGGGATCAGAAATGTAAATAAAGTAGTAAATACGATCAACCGCCACGAAGTAAACTCCAGGCGGGATGAAATATAAATAAAGCAGTAAAAGGCCACGAAGTAAACTCCAGGCCTGACAGAAATATATATATATATATATATATATATTATATAAGTATTTATATATATATAAAACCAGTAAACGCTCCGGATATAAAATTCAGGCTCATCGAACAGAGTCCGACAACAATTTATATATATATATATATATATATATATAAAAGTAATAAACACTCCGGATATAAATACAGGCTCATTGAACAGAGTTCGACCACAGTTTATATATAAGTATATATATATAAAAGCAATAAACACTCCGGACGTGAGTCTAGGCTCAATCGAGGCATAACTCGATAATGTTAGTCCATATATGTATATATACAAAATGAAATAAAAAGCCATGGACCGAAGTTCGGGCATACACACGCAACACGACTCTCAACGTGAAGAATGGTGTGTGTAAAATGTGGAGAAAAGTCTTTGAAAGGTGTAAGAAGGCTTACAGTGGACTGCCAAAGAAGACTTCTATAGGTTTAAATGGATGAGCACTCAATTCCCACCGGTAAAAATATAGCAATATATGAGCTAACAAGTATTTAAAATGAGAAAGCACTCAGTTTATAGTGTGTACAGTGCAAATTGGACAGGGCTTCCTCGTCGTTTTCTCTTACAAAATGGCCACCCCAAGCTCTCTATTTATAGAGGGGGAGCCACAGGTGCACCTGCAGCTACCCAGGGTGCCCCGGGCTCCGCGGGTCCTGCCATCTCAAAGTACGTGCACACATATAATGTGTTGTCTACTTGAACTTTCAGAACTTCAATTCGGGCCTCCAATTGAGGTGTATATGACCTTTTATGGAGTGCTATTGTCGAGAGCTACACAAATGACATGGGATTAGAGGTTGTGCGAAGTCGGAAAGACGGGATCATACCCTTGGTCTTCAAGTCTTCAAATTCTATCTGGTGTGCTGTCCTGTGTAGCAGTCACTCGGGATTGCAAGTTCTTGTGGGACACTGCTGTGAGGAATGTATGTCGCAATATGTTAAGATGGCACGCATGTGGGATAGAGGTGTAAAAATGATGATTTTGCCCCTCACCGGGGTTATCTCTGATTTGGGCTGATAAAACAGTCGTTGCTCAGGGTTATCTCTGAGATTGGGCTGCTGCAAGTGGTGAATGTCCTCAGGGTTGTCTCTGAGGTGTGCCTGACCCCCCGGGGTTATCTTCGGGTTTGGACTAAGTGCCTCGGGGTTATCTCCGAGGTTGAAGCTGACTGCAAGGGTTGAAATGAGCTTTTCTGGGGTTCTCTCCAAAATTATAATTGCACTCGTCGGGGTTATCTTCGAGGTTGAGACTGAAACTTTCGGTGTTGTTTTCCAATGGAATGTGATGACTGTTTACTCTCCCAACTTTTGATGGGGGCTGGAGTTATCACTGACAACTTTGATGAACTACTTGGACGTGTGATCCAAAGTTCTCAGGAACTTCCAGGATGTTGACGTTGGGGTTATCACCAAAGTCCTTAATCCTTGGTACAGACTTTACACTGAGGATGTATCTCTCATGTACAAGAGACTCTGAGGGATAGAGCTTTGACTGTTGAGGATGTGTATAACATATTCCATCATCAGTCCTCTCCGATGAGGATGTTCTTCCCTGGTTTATATCGCCAGGTCTTTCCGCTGCTCTGTTGGAGTTGCTGCCAACAGTCTGTGTTACCAGGGTTTCCTAACCCTCACTGAAATGTACATCAATGGATTAGCTCCCTGCTAAGCAAAGTGTCAAGGATGCTTGACCTTCGTTGACATGTGCATCAACGGATGAGATCCCTATTGGGAAATAACGTCAAGGCTGCTTGACCTTCATTGACATGTGCATCAACGGATGGTGTTCTTGCTGGGAAATACGTCAAGGCTGCTTGACCGTCATTGACATGTACATCAACGGATGAAATCTCTACTGGGGAGAAGTATTTTGGAGTTACGACCCCGAACTGATGGCATCGGACCTTCGTGAGGTATTGCCGAGTATAACTTGCAACTGTTGTGATCATTAATATAGTGAACCCTGTGTCTGGGCGAATACCAATGAGTGACATGTAGACCGACAATTTGGTCTCTGAAAACTAGGATTTCAAGCTATTCCTCTCAATCGCGTAGCATTTTTATTCATAATTTGGCCTTTTCAGCTTACGAGATTTCCTTTGCAACTCGAAATGGACCGAGCCGTAGGGGTGGGCCCCCCTAAGGGGAGCCACAGGTACACCTGCGGCCAACCGTAGGTGGTTGTTGGGTAAAATCTATATACACACAACACGCAAGTATACGTGGTCAACAAGTAATAAAGTTATAAGTTGAGTATCGTTCCCACAGAGAATTAGTTAATAAAATTCACCAAGTACTAACCCGTAACCAACTCAATCTTATTTAAAAAAATGAATTTCAAATTATATAAATCAAACTACTATTAAATCCCACTAATTAAATTAAAACTATGAAGATTTAAGATCACAACTTCACTTATTGCTTCATTTAAGTTAACACACTTCTCATCAATTATTCTCTATCCTGAATTGTTAATCAAGAACACGAACGTAGTATTAACCACCTCTCGATGCACTAATACCGTATTAACGTAGTTCCACAATCAAGATAGAAATCCGTTAAACACCTTAATCAACTAACCCACTATATCTCTATGTGAATTACAATTGAAGAAGGTTGAAGAATAAGTTCTCTATTCGATTACATGCGACATCAAGCATATCTCTACCTTAACACGAATCAAGTTTAAGCTACTAACAAAATCCTGAACACATGCTATATAAACTAGGTCTAGATTTGAATATCCTCTCTCGATTCCATCCAACTCCACAAAGAATTGTTGATCAGGCAATTCATAGATTAAAGCTCAAATCAATATAGACAATCCTCACAATAGAACATAATAATTGATAGCGAAGCATATTAAAATAAACTACACAATAAGATCCATTGTAATCTCAAACAAAGAATTAGTTCATTGAATTAAAACTAAGAATCCACAATTGAAAACACATTAAAAGATAAGAATAAGAGTAAAGTAAAGAGTAAATCTGTTGTCAGCAAATCTCCATCTTCCTCAAGCTCCTGCTCTTGATCTTCAATGGTCTCCAAGTTGCTTCAATCTCCAAAACTATATAGAACTAGTGTTTTGATCTAATTTACTCTAATCTAATCTAATGGAATGCTCTCTCCCAATCTCTCCAATCTCTCCTAACATCCCCTTTTATAAGCCTTTTTACATGTCTTTAAGTCCTCTTGGAAGTCCTTGAGTCAATTGGATCGAAAACAATCCTTCCCGAACTCAAATTTGGCCAAAAAACGTCTTTCCTACGCGTACCCCCGCCCTGGCCGGGGTTTAAGCTTGCACAGGGCCCGCCCCGGCGGGGGTCCTTACTGTCTAATAGCTGCTATGCCCGCCGGGGTACAATTTCTGTCACAATATCCTCTGGTAAAATGGCCATAACTTTTGATCCAAGAGGAGTTACGGGGCCTGCAACCTATCAAATCAAAGATTTCGACGAGATCTACAACTTTCATTCTTTGAGGATTCAGAAATTAGGGCCGGACGAAGGTTGAAATTGGGCTGGAAGTGACTGCTATGCAAATGACCACTCAAAACATCGAAGTTCGACGTCCGTTGGTACAATGATCATAACTCTTGCATCCGAACTCCGATTGGAATGATTCAAAATGTTCCGGAAAGCTAAAACGATGCTCTACAATGTAAGATAAGTTCCAAACCAAGAACATAAAGTAAACATAAAAGCCCAAATGATGTCCGATTTGCTTTTCTTTGCGTTTTCTTTGCTTTTCCTTACCAATAGTCTCTCACACCGCTCCCAAACGTATAACCTACAAAATAAACACAAAATGCATGAAAAGTAACTAAGACACATAAATATAAGCAACTAATTCAAGTAAAAGATACCGGATAAGTGTATATAAAATCCACTTATCAGTGGTTTTAAGCTGCATGTTACTTTCATAATTCATTTCCAAGTTGCACCATATAGGAAATCCGAGAGCTCTTCTTCAGATCTGCTGAGTTTGGGCGTCTTTTTGCAAATTCTGTCACCGTACAAGTGTTCTACACTTCTGAGGTGATTTGGAGACTTGTGTCCAGATATATGGATCCAGATCACCTGAGTAGTTCCCGCAGGACCACTTTAGGTGTGCAGAGGAGGGCTTCTGATGTGCCTCGACTCTGTTCAGTTAGACAGCCTCATCGTCTCGTGGAGGCGGTGATACGTCCTGTCCGGGTTGAGGTACCGGATGTTGAGGACAAGGAGGAAGATGTACCAGTTGTGGACCCTACTCCTGCTGCTCATGTTCCCGGTAGGGATCTTCCAGGCATTCAGGTGACGATCCCTGAGCTTCTTGGTGATTTGAGTCAACACCCCTCAGTTTACTTGCATGCAAATGAGGTACAAACTGGATTTTGATCTTCCCTTCTTTCCTATTGATGAGGAGTAAAGGTTCTAATGTTGATTTGATTTGTAATGCAGGTTCCTGGCTTTACACAGTATAGAGGGAACTAGTTCAACATTCACTCTATATATCAGGCTCTGCATCCTGATTATCAAGCGATTGTGCATGGCTGGGGCTTTGAGGCGTTCTTTTCCATCCTTCCCTGTCATTGTCCCAGGGGTTATCTCAGGGCATTGTCTGAGTGCTGGTTTCACCAGACTCAGTCTCTCCATTTATTAGACTGTGAGGTGATGATGACACCGATGGATTGGCGATTTATCACCGATATGGAGTTTGGAGGGGCGCCGGTGCATGTACGGCGGATATTACCCCGACTGCCGTTCGATCCTTGCTAGGAGTCCCAGCTGAGGTGCTCAAGGACAGGACAGTTCGTATAGGTCCTTTGATAGTAGATTCTATGAGTGGGCTGTTGAGTGAGCCCATACCTGATGATGTGAGAGTCAGGGATCACATTCTTTGGCTATTGTTCCTGATAATCATTAGGGGCTGCTTTATAGCAGATAACTCTTCCACGGTATCATTCTCTTTGGTGAGCGCCACACGAGATGTGAACCATATTGGAGAGTATTATTAGGGCTCCTACACCTTCGCCTATTTCCTCAGGGGCATGCGCATGCGTTCACAATGTTTGACAGAGGCTTGGCTAGGATTTTACCCATTTTTGTTGGTGAGTATTTCTCTTTTGATTTCCTATATACAAGTTAAGAGTGTTGATTGAAAGCAGATGTTTGCCTTTGTGTTGGAAGTTCTGGGCCTACGAGAGGCTCTCATGTTTGTGTCCTGTGAGTGTGCTAGGTTTGGAGACCTATCCACGAGGACGACGATGACATCATTCCATATTGATGGAGGTTCCTGTAGATGAGGGTTTCACCCATTGTCGTCTACAGTTGGAGTTATTAACAGCTGATGTTATCACATGGATTCCCTATTCTGGGGAACATTTGCCCGTTGGGTTTGAGGATGGGTACCTGACTGGTGTCGAGTACATGACATCCACCCGTAGGATTCCTCTCTTCATTGATGGAGGATGGGAGCTCTATTTAGGAGAGCATGCTATTAGGAATACCACAGGAGATATCCGTGTACTGATCTTGCCTCCTACCAGGTGTTATTGGCCTGTTTCACAGTCGCCCGTCATTGATATCCCATTGATGGGTGTTGATAGTTTTACACTGTCAGAGGGTCCTTATACTCAAGAGATGTTCCAGCATTGGTGGTCCCCTCGTACCGTGCCACTCAGTTTATGGGGGATATGGTTCCTGGATCCATGATGATGACAGATTGGATGGCCTATGTCCGAGATCCAACTCATTTGACACAGATTGATAGTTTAACCCGACAGTTGGACCGAGAACAGTTCTTTATCCGGCATTTGGGCAGAGATCCTTCAGAGGCAGATACTTTTGATCCTTCTAGCTCAGATGCTGGCCCCTCAAGTGACCCATACGGCTTTACCGGTGCAGATCCTCCATTGTATAGGCCTAATATCCCCATTGATGGAGATTCAGTGACTCATGAGGAGTTAGATCAGGTGGACAAGATTGATGATGTAGACATTGACACCATTGTCTTCTTCTGATGTGTTTTCTTCTGATGTGTATTCTCGTTATATCTTTTGATAGTCCTCAATTAGTTACTGGGTGGCTGTGCCCCATTCTCGCTATATCTTTTGATAGGCCTCTGTTAGTTGTTGGGCATCTGTGCCCCATTTCCCAGTTTTTTTAGCTGTACATAGATGTATTAGATGATGATGTACTTAGGAATGTATATACTATTATTCCCTACATCATATTGCCATCTATTTTTTCTCATGCATGTATTATGTTATGCATATATATGTATGTCTAGAGATATTTAGCATTCACCCCTGGATGGTCTTTATGATATGGCCCACACATATGTCTTCCTCGACAGTTAGCCGCATTGATCACGCCCCACCAGTATTGGTTGCCTCCCGTCTGAGGTCGTGGTATGATAGTTTGTCACCTCCAAACAGGGTGACCATAGATCAGTTATTACAGCATTCTATAACCCTCTTGATGTTTCAGGTTCCCGCAAGCTTTGTAGAGGGTATGCTGGAGAGGCAAGTTTTTCAGTTTGGTATCCATGAGTTGACTCCCACCTTAGAGGAGTATGCACGGTTGACGGTGTTGCCATTAGACAAACCTTGTGCTCAGATGGCCATTGGAATTATGAGCCGGCAGTTTATGACCCTCACCGGGCTAAGGTGTAGAGTCGTAGAGGATGAGATTACATCCGTCCATATGATATCCCAACATTTTTTGATAAACAGATTTGGCTTAGTAGACAATTATACACGACACTCCAGGGATTTAACCATACTGGAGGATCAGTGGAGTCTAGCCAGAGTAGACGTATTGTTGATGTGTGTATTGTCATACGTGTACATGCCACGGTATATGGATGAGCTGGACATTGGCGTCATTATGGAAGTAAGAGCTCTCAAGGAGGGTCATACCATTGTGCCGATAATTGTAACAGAGACGTTGAGATCAACCACATATTGTAGCACTACTCTGCAGGGGTATTTACAGGTAGCTCGGTCATGTTGTACGTGTGGTTTATGTCACACCTAAGACCAATTGGCACCTTCCGACGACATGGATATTGTTTTACCCATGAGATAGCCATGTCTTACTCCTTTCAGCCATCGGAGAATACAGACGCTATGTCTTGGTTGGTATTCTTGGCAGGGATCGGAGATCCATTTGACATCTTGCCATGTACATGGCTCAATTCACCCTATAGCTTCATTACTCATGCTCCTGGCATGGATTATCTCCCTCTGGATGGCTTGAGGGGCATGACTACTTACCACCCACTGGCTGTAATGTCACAGTTTGATCAGTTTCAGTACTTCCATCCTTTTGAGGGGGCATTGAGTCAGTGTTTGGATTTTCGCCACTGGTCAGCAGAGGACAAATCCAAGTTGTATGCTTGTTGGGATCAGCGTAAGCTAGCTGAGTTTTCTGTTAGTCATCTAGGCTGTTCGACAGAGTATTATGCATGGATGGAGACAGAGACAGCATTGGCTGCGGTAGTATCCACAGTGCCGGGGATTGATTCCGATGATGGGGAGCCCATAGAGGACATTGATCTTCCCACCGGGGAGGAGCTATTCACTGGGTTGATAGTAGCTCTTGTAGATTCTTCCAGTATGAGTGCTACTATGATCCAGCATTCAACACAGTATTTAGAGTAGAGTATTCATTTGATGACCTTTGAGAGAGATTAAGCTAGGGCCTTGATGTTGACAGCTCTTGATGGGAGAAATGTCGCTCTATTGGAGAGAGATGAGGCTGTAGCTCATAGAGACACCGCTATTGCTAAGTGGGATGAGGCTAGATCATCCAGAGATGCATTAATTATTGAGCGGGATGCTGCCATATCTATCTGGGATGTAGCCGTTATAGATAGTACTACAGTGAGATCCCTTACTATTGGCATAATTGCCGAGATGAGTGCATATATTGATGAGCATTATGTCACCATGCAGTTGGCTGTGGATTTGTTAGCTCGTGTAGATACCCTTGGGCAGGAGACCACATCGTTACCTCCTTCTTCGGAGAGAGATGCCATGTTGGACTTGATAGCTCGTATATCCACGGGATTGTAGATAGGCTTGTATTTTCCTGCACAGACTAGCTTAGCCATTTTATTAGTACAGTTTATATTGTATATATCAAACAACATTATATATGGCAGGGAAATATATTTTGATTCACTTTCCTTTTAGTTGTGCCTTGCTACTTGCTTGATATTTGCCTGTTTCTTCAGGGCTTGTGATCTTGATGTATTCTGAACTCATCCTTGATGGGTGGACATTGAAATGTCTTAGGATCTTTCAGAATGGATCATTGATCTGTATGTATCTCTACCCTCCTTGGTGTTTTGGGACTGTTTTCTGTATGTAGATGTGGAGAGGAGTGTGACTTTTCCTCTCTGAGATTCACCGCACCACAGATGGTTGTCGATACTCCTATTGAAGAGGAGATCCTAAATAGTTCCATCTCTTATGGATTGGTGTTGCTCTTCGAGGAATCAACCGCAGCTTAGATGGTTGCCAACTCTCCCATTTATGTGGAGGCCAGAAAGTTCCATCCCTTTGGTTTGAAGCTGATGAAATGTGGTGGATTAAAGGATGATCCCAGTACCATTGACAAGTTTATGTATTTTGGTAGGGAGTTAGACCGAACCATAAATGGCTGCCTACGTACTCCTATTGAAGAGGAGATCAGGTCTGCGTAGTTCAAACCTGGTGTAAGAGGTTCAACGCTGTATGTGAAGGGGTAGAAAGGTGTAGAAATGTTTTTGTTATTTTTATTTGTATAGAAGGGTGTAGAAATGTTTTTGTTGTTTTCTTTATTGCGATCGGGCCATATAAAATGGTTGCCTACGTACTCCGAGGTATCGGGGAGATCAGGTCGACGTAGTTAGCCCCATGTTTAGGACGATTTGCAGCTGAAAAAGTTTGATCCCATGTTTAGGACAAACTGCAGGGGGAAAGTTTAATCCCATGTTCAGGACAAACTACAGGTGTGAAAAGTCTTATCCGTAGTGGGACAAAACTGCGGATGTGAAAGGTTCAATCCCTGGTAGGATAACCAAAGTTGAGTGAAAAGTTTTAAAACCAAAGATGTGTGAAGGATCTGCTTATCCAAAACCAGGCTGCTGACTTGAAGAGTGTGTTTCCCTGATGGGGAAATTGGGTATGCAGAAAGGTTGTATATAGAGAGGGTTAGAAAACCTAAAATGATTTGGGATCTGGTGATCCAAAACCAAGATGTTTACTTAATGGTAACTTCAGATATAGTACCATTTCACGGTGTCCGAGTTGATGAGCTGTGGAAATTCATCACCGTCCATTTCCTATAATCTAAAAGCACCTCTTGTCAATACTTCTTTGACAACAAACGGGCCTTCCCAGTTTGGAGCAAATTTTCCCTTTGACTGATCTTGGTTGTCAATGATCTTCTTCAAAACCAAGTTATGTTTCTTGAACTATCGTAGTCGGACTTTCCTATTGTAGGATCTGGCAATCCTCTGTTGCTATAACTGACCATGGAAGATAGCATCACTTCACTTTTCGTCTATTAGAGACAATTGGTGATACCTGTCTTGTAACCATTGGTCTTCATCCAGCTGAGAGTCAATCAACACTCTAAGGGATTCCATTTTCACCTCTATGAGAAGTACTGCTTCCATCCCATAGGTTAATGAGTAGGGGCTTGCCCCAGTGGAAGTACGCATTAAAGTTCTGTAGGCTAATAGAGTCAGAGGCAAGGTTTCAGGCCATCCTTTGGGATTTGTAGACATCTTTTGCATGATCTTCTTGATGTTCTTATTAGCCGCTTCAACAGCACCATTCATCTTTACACGGTAGATGACAAAGTTGAGGTGTTTGATGTGGAATTTACTGCACAACTCCTCCATCGTTTTGTTGTTGAGGTTCTTAGCATTGTCTGCTACAATCACCTCTGGTTGTCCATATCGACAAATGATATTATTTCTGATGAAAGCAATGATGACTTCTTTGGTAACCCTGGGGAAGGAGGCTGCTTCTACCCATTTGGTGAAGTAGTCGATCATGGTGAAGATAAACCAATGCCCATTACTGGCTTTGGGCTAGATGGGCTCAATCACGTCCATTCCCTACATTGAGAAGGGCCAAGGTGAACTCATATTGTGGAACTCCCTCGGAGGGGCATGGATAACATTTCCATGAATTTGGCATTGGTAGCACTTCTTGACGTTATCATCACAGTCAGCCTTGAGGGAGAGCCAGTAGTGCCATGTTCTGAGAATCTTCTTAACAAGTAGAGGGCCGCTCATGTGTGGGCCACATACTCCACCATGGATTTCATCCATGAGCCTATGAGCTTGGTCCTTGTCCAAACATATGAGGATACCTAGTCCTGCATTTCTTTTGTAGAGTGCATCTCAGCTCAGGTAGAACTTTATAGCTAGTCGATGGATCCGCCTTCTTTCAGTTGGGCTCACCTCAATGGGTGTAGATCCATCTCGCAAGTACTCCTTGATGTGCTGATAGCAAGGGTGTTGGATGGGACGTAGCTCATCCAATACTTCTCCAATGTAATTCCCATAGGCTGGAGCCTTTTGTAGGGCAAATGGGATGCTTGGCATGTTTTCCTTGTCAGGTATGTTGATCAAGGAGGCCAAAGTTGCTAGCGCATCTGCAAAATCATTCCTATTTCGAGGAATATGGAGGAAGGTTATTTCTTTAAACTCCGCAGCCATATGTAAAACTTGCCAATGGTAAAGCAGCAAATGTAGTTCTTTAGTGTGATAGATTCCAGTGGTTTGTCTGATTACCAATTCGAAATCCCCAAAGACAGTTAACCGCCTAATACCCATTGATTGGGCAAGTTTGAGTCCCATGATACAACCTTCATACTCAGTTGTGTTGTTGGTACTGAAAAACTACAATTTAACGGCGACAGGATACTGCTCCCCCATACAGGATACTAGAACTGTTCCAGCTCCATAACCTTCCATATTAACAGCTCCATCAAAATACATTTTCCATGATAGGTGTGTATCGTACTGATGGTGTTGCTACACTGTCATCACCCCTTTATCGGGGAAGTATGTTTCCAAGGGTTTGAAATCCCCTGAAGGTGCGACGACCAGTTAATCCGCAATTCCTTGACCTTTAATGGACTTTTGCGTCACGTAGACAATGTCAAATTGCTGTAGGATCAACTGCCATCTGGATAGCCATTAATTTAACATGGGTTTATTGTACTTGAGAGGATCCACGCGGGATATGAGATGGGTTGTGTGACGATGGAGGTAATGCTGTAACCTCACGGAAGCCCATGCTAAAGCACAACAAGTCTTCTCAATCAGAGTGTACTTGTGTTCAATGCTGCTGAATCTTTTGTTGAGGTAGTAATGCTCTTGGCCTCTATCATCTTTTTGTCCCAGCATGCAGCCCATGGCATTATTATTAATGGACAGGTACATGAACATGGGAACATCATCCTTGGGTGGTACCAAGACAGGAGCATTGACCAACTACTCTTTGATTGTAAGAAAGGCTTTTTGACACTCATCGTTCCATTTCATGGAGGAGTTCTTCCTTAAAACCTTGAAGATAGGCTCACAGGTTGTTGTGAGTTGGGAAATGAACCTGCTGATAAAGTTGATCCTTCCCAAAAATCCCCGTATTTCCTTCTCTGTTTGAGGAATGGGCATTTTCGTGATGGCCTGGATTTTGGTGGGATCCAGCTCAATCCCTTTGTGGCTGACTAGGAATCCTAGTAACTTACCTGATTTAACACCAAAGGCGCACATGGCTGGATTCAACTTCAAGTTGTACTTATGCAACCTGTTGAAGAGCTTTTTGAGATGGACTAGGTGGTCATTTCCCTTCGTGATTTGACAATGATGTCATCCATGTAGATCTCTATCTCTTTGTGCATTAAGTCATGATAAAGAGCCATCATAGCTCACTGATAGGTTGCCCCGGCATTAATGAGATCAAATGACAACCGTCTATAGCAAAAGGTTCCCCAAGGCGTGATGAATGCATTTTCTCATGATCCTCTTCAGCAACCCTAATTTGATGATACCCTACAAAGCAATCAACAAAGGAGTACATGTCGTATTGAGTAGTATTGTCAATGAGTATGTGGATAAATGGCACGAGAAAGCTATCTTTAACGCAAGCTTTATTCAGATCCCAGTAATCCACGTAAACTCACACCTTTCCTCCTGGTATAGGCACGAGGACTAGGTTGGATAGCCATTCAGGGTATATGGACACCACGATGATGCCGACTTGAAATTATTTCATAATTTCTTCTTTAACCTTTAAACTCCATTCAGGTTTTAATCACCTGATCTTCTGCCTGACTGGCTTGAATCCCTCTTTAATGGGAAGGCGATGGATGATGATATCAGTTGACAAACCCACCATGTCTTCATGAGACCATGCAAACACATCCTGGAATTGGATTAATATCATAACCATATCATTCCTTTAGTTTGGAGTGAGGTCCGTACTAATCTGGATTAGCTTAGGGTTTTCTAAGGTTTCGAGGTTAAATGAGGTGGTTTGATCAAGATTTAGTTTGGGTTTATCCTCGACCCATTCCTTGATCTCCTGAGGTATCTCAGTGTCCTCTTGTATTTCCATCAAGTCTAATTTTAACTTTTCATCAAAGTTACAATCCTTGTGGAGAAAAGGCACCTCATCAACAAGTATATGCACATCTAAATTCACAGTCCTGAAACAAAATATGCTTTCATTTAATATATGAAACTGTTCAATCATACAAAGTTATAACATGTATAGACAAAACAACTGCTAATAATGTGCAGAAAAGTAAGCAGTTATTGCTATCTACAAGGTAAAGGGAGTTTCTGCCCTTTTTACCCTTGTCAACAAATGCAAGGAGTGCTGCTCCAATTTTCAAGGGTGAAATCCTATTGGACGACAATGATGAAGGGGTTGTCATCATCCCCCTTCTCCCGAATAATGATCATAATGTCGGGACAATCATCGTCTGGAGTGTATCTATTTGTGTGCTCATCATGGAAAATGATGCGTAGGTGAGACAATCTCCTGGCGATGACTTGTTTACGTCTCCATTCCTTTTCTTCCACTTCGGGATCAGGAATCAGGACCTCTTTTGCTTTGACCAATATCGGTTTGGGAAATAACATAGCCATTACATGGGCAGGAACCTTTACCGGAGACTGTACAGGCTCAGGATCTGTAAACTGAGATAATTTCCGTGTGGCTAAAGATGAAGGAGTCTGTTTGTACTTATGAGGATTCTTGTGATTGGAGCTAGCAGAAAAGCCTAATCTAGTTGTCCCTGTTTGACTGGGAATTTGAATTGGTCGCTTGATGCCCTGATGATCTTTGCCCGACCCTTGTCCAGGTTGATAACCCAATGACATTATCTCTTGAGTGGCCGACATTACCTCGGCTGAAATCTTGGGTGTGAGAGGTGGCGCTCACATGGGATGGTAGTGAGTGTTACTAGATCAAATGCCTCAGTTCTGAAAGTTAGGCAAGAGAAGTTAACCTTGTGAAAATCTAACTTTTGCTGCCTCTTTAATTCATTATTATGGTGGTGCTATAAGGTCCTACCTAACTCTGCAGTATTATGGTGGTTCTATAAGGTCGTACTCCTGAACTTTCAATTGTTTTATTATACAGTTGATCAGGAAGAGATTTATGATAGAGTAGTTAGCTTTGCTGGATTCCCACCCCCCCATAAATTTAATCTTACTTAACTCACTAACATCTGAAATATGGAATTAGGATTAGGTGCTATTTAAGTATTAAGATGCATAATGATAACATCACAAAAAATTGGATTAATATCATTGAAATGATTAACCACTAGTCCCAACCTCCAAGATATTAATTAACCATTAGTCCCAATTTTGATGAATTTACACATGAATGCAAAAGTTGAGTTTCAATTTCGCAAATTCCAATAGTGCAAATAAGAGAACGATAAAAAGAGAAGGCTCATAACAATCACTTTGATCTGAATTTTAGGATAAAAAATAATATTTATAAGATAGATGTGTTTGATAGTTATCTTACCAGTAAAATTCTCAGATATATGTAATCAAAAAGATTGGCAAAATTTTGATTCAAGTAGAATTTTAGGAAGCCGAAGCATTGTACTACAAAAACACCATACAAGTTGTTTCCCCAAAAGCATGGGAAGGACCAAACAAAAATGACTAAGAGTGCAGAAATACAGATCTACAGATCTAATGAGTAACGACTAAGAGTCTAAGAGTGCAGAATTACAGATCTAATGAGTAACGACTTACCGTCACCGTCGGCGCTAGTCGTTGGTACTTGGTTTAGTTGGTTGCGACGTTATAGCGTGCTCGGCGGCCGGCGCTAGCTGAGATTTTAGAGAAGGCAAGGTGAGCATTAATGGAGGAGAATGGGTACTATAATAGAAGACTGAAGAAAAAGGGACTAGGGAGAGTGAAGAGTGAAGACTGAAAACCGAAAGGCGAAAGAGTAAAGTAGGCAAGTATGAAATAACTGAAGCTCTATAGAATTAAAAGAGAGAGAGTAAATAAAGTAGTTTAGCTGTTTAAGTATTTATTAGAGTTTCGTTTTTTTTCGGTTTTTCGATTTTACCGAATTCAAAATTCTAATTACCACTACCGGTACAGAAAAATATAAAAAAACCAAAACCGAAAAAATCAAAACCAAAAAAAACCAGTACCGCCAGTACCGGTTCCAACCGGTTCGGTAAAAAAACTGAAAAACCGAATTTTTTGAGCACCCCTAGTACCTCCAGAGTATGGAAGCTGACCGGCTCAACTTCTGCATTGAAGTTGAGGAGTAGTATGTCACCTTATTCAGGACATTCTTGCTCCGCATTGACTATGATTAGGCTATTATTGATAATATACTTGAGTTACTGATGAAGGGTGGAAGGGACGACTCCAGCCATATGAATCCACGGTCTTCCAAAAGGCAGGTTGTATCCTATGGCTATTTTGAGCACATAAAAGGATACATTGAATGTATGTGGACCAATCTCCACAGGTAATTCAATCTCCTCAACAGCATTTCGTCGGGACCCATCAAAAGCTTTGATAACCGTATGGCTGCTTTTGATTCTCTTGAGATTGATATTCATCTTCTCCAAAGTGGCATAAGGACATATATTCAAAGATAATCCACCATCTATCAGAACTTCTCCGACCATGTATCCAGAGGACAGAACCGCTATGTGCAATGACTTGTAATGACCAGTCCCTTCGGGAGGTATGTCGTCATCAGTGAAAGATATCACATTGTTGTTAAAAATGTGATTAACCAGATGCTGGAATTTTTCCACATCCACTGATTTCGACAAATGCGCTTCTTCCAAAACCTTTAGCAAGACCTTCTTGTGATCTTCGGAAGAGAAAACTAAGTCCAATATGGAAATTTGTTGTGGAGCTTCTCTCAAGCTTAAAACCACCTTGGCTTCATTATATCCCATAGTACGAAGGAATTCTTCAATCCTCTCAATGGGAACTTTCCCCTTTGATTTGATGGTAGGCTTCATCACCCGTTAGGGAAGATATAGTGGATTTTCTTTCAACACTACAGCAGTTGTGTGTGATGTAGATCCTTTAGTCTCTCCATAATTCTGTGGCACTTTTTGTAGGCTGACAACATAATACGGTGTTCTGTATGGCAGGAGAATTGGTTTTGGTGCAGCCACTTTCAAAGAATCGTCAACACCTTTGAGTTAAATTGCTTGTATTGTAAGTGGTCTGGCAGCCAAATCATCCTCAACGGATATAACTGCTACGACGTCCTTCCATTTTGTAGGACATGTGTTCCCACTATCGAGTAACAAAGTGTCATCATGTTCCATCTGTAGGACACCGCTGTAAATTAAATTCTGAATGAGGTGGCGGAGTGCCCAACATTCTTCTATGCTGTGTCCGCGAGAGTGGGAGTGATACTAACATACTCCATTAGAATTGAACCGTCTTGAATGGGGATTGATTGAAGGTAGAAGGGATGTAATTCTTCCTTCATTGATCAGCATCTAAAATATCTCCTCCATAGGTTGGCCCAGGTATGTAAATTCCCTCTTATTAGAAAAATCCCGACGGGCTTTGGCACTTGCTCTTTTTGTAACTTTACCCTCTAGTGTTTCACTTTCTGAAGGCAAGGATGAAGTATTCATAACAAAAGGAAGGAGACTAGCATGCTCCTGACAGACTAATTGGCATGTGACTTGGTGCTGATGGATCACCAGTTCTGCCAATTGCTTTACTTGATTACAAAGAGCTCTCATCTTTCGTTCCATCACGACCTAGAACTGTGCGTAATCCCATTTGTCAGCATCGTCTTTGCTGGTCTGGGAGGATTCTCCACTATAATTGGAACTCTGTCCATTGCTCCAATTAATCATATTAACCTTTTCTTCTTGGTGTTGAGGAAGAGGGTTGTCTTGCACATGCGGTTGGTTGGGTTTAGTCACCACAATCTCCCCGTTGTCGATTAAATCCTATATCTTGTGTTTCAAGGCCCAGCAATCCTTAGTATCATGTCCTGGACCTCCAACATGATAGGCACACTTCCGGGTAGCATTGAAACCCTTCCCATTAGGGTTGGCTGATGGAAGAAGATGGGTAATTTTCTTCTGAGTAGTCAGAAGAATGAGAATATTCTCGAGTGAGTCCCCTAGGGGTGTGAACACTCGATTGCATCTGACTTCTCCACTCTTAGGCAATGGAGGGTTTTAAGACTGTGCTTGAAAGGGGGAGTAATTTCTCCTCTGGATAGGCAAGTTCTGACTGCCTTATTGACCTTGTAGTATCAAGGAAACATCCTCCTCTTTCTTCTTATGGACCCTTTGGGGGGTTTTTTCCATAAGTTCCGGACTGAATATGCTCAGGAACAACTTTTAGAGTGGCTAGGTCTTGGATCTTTCCTGACTTCAATCCCATCTCAGCCATCTCTCCATGTTTGATCATTTCAGAAAATGTCTTGCCAATGCCAGCTAAGACTCTCTCATAGAAGGGAGCTTCTTGTATGTCTGTGAAGGTCATCACCATTTTCGACTTAGTCATAGAGGGAATAACTTGAGAAGCAAGGCACCTCCACCTTTTAGCATACTCTCAGAAAGACTCATTGGCTTATTTCTTGACCTTAGTAATTTGGTACCGGTTCAGAGCCATCTGAGACTGCAAGCTGTACTGACTGAGGAAGGAATGAGCTAGCTCCTCCCAGCTATGAATCTTAGGATTGTCTAATCTGGTATACCACGATCGGGCTTCTCCAGTCAGACTCTTTTGAAACAGCTGCATTCTGAGCTTCTCATCCTCGGTATAAGATCCGATTTCTCCAATGAACACCTTCAAATGTGTGTAAGGATCTCCCAACCCATCATACTTTTCAAAATTAGGAGTCTTGAACTTCTCTGGATAATGAACACTAGGGAATATACAGAGGTCGGCATATGAGACACTCCCGTGTGCTCCAATCCCTTTTATAGACCGAATGGTCTCTTCCATTTGAAGGACTTTTTTCTTGATATCATCGGTGCCTGAATCTTCTTTGAGATGGGTGTTTTCAGAAATTTTGTTGGACATATCCAGCTGAAGCTCAGGTATTGGATTTGCTTGATCTGCACCTTGTGTTCCTCCATGTGCAGAGCATTCTATATGTTTGGGTATTCGTAGACCCTGAGTAGACTGGTGTAGTTCTTTAAGCAGAACAATCAAATCTATAATTTGTTTGCTTAATCCGTCAAACTCTTCATGAGAGACAGGAGCAGAATTAGTTTGATCAGACATAATTGGTTGTAGGCTCGTTGCCTTTTTGGACTTTGAACGGGTAACAGGCCCAATTGTTTTCCTACAAAAACTTATGTAGTTTAGTCTTAGGAAATGTATAAATGTTTACATGCTATCATAATGTGTCCGTTTTAGGAGTATTATCCTGCAAAACGGATGTTAGCTGATAGCATGCCAGGCTTTAATATGCATGTACACATATTCTTTATATTTTCCATTACATAGAGATTGACATGGAATGAAATTACAAGTAATTGACTTTACAAGTAACTAAAAATGGAAAGCATGAAGAGACTTTCCTTCGCGTTTGGTTTATCAGAGGCTGACCTATCTTAGGTTACCCTCGTGGCTTTTTGGCATGAAGGTTCCCAGATCATCGCAATTTACTTGACGAGAATTTAATCCGATCTTTCAACTGGAGCGAATCTGGGTGGTGCCTTTCCTGAGCCTCGTTGGAATTAGTCTTCTTACGAGTTCAGTAATCAAACACCGACAGGATAACCTCCTGGTGGAGGAACCACACAACATACATTCACATGAAATGTCTCTCACCGTTATGGGAATGATGACATGTGCGAAGCACTAATATCAAATGAAGATATAGTGTAAAGCATTAAGTGCCGTAAGTAAATGCATTCATACACATTCATAAAAATGTAAATGCAACATCCATACACAAGCAGATAATAGTTTTGAAAAGTTTGTAGTAGCGGCTTAAGTCCTCTTACTAGATGTCCCCAGTAGAGTCACCACCTGTCGATGTCGGGATTTTTACTGTCCCTTTTCTGTTCTTATCTTTTGGTGTTCTCATGTTAGGTGAGATTTGTTTGAAAAAACAAGTTTTGAAAAGGTTCGATATTTATATGTTGACGATTGGACTGTAAGAGTTATAGACACTCGAAATTTTCTGCACACCTATTACTAACATTGTAGGAGGGCAGATTCGTCTTTCAGAGATAACCCTGGAAGACAGCTCATATCCATTTCGGATAAAATCAGAAGTTTAGTCTCAACCTCGGAACACACACCGGGAGTATCAGTTCCAACCTCGGAGATAACCCTAAGTTTCATCCTTGGAGATAACCCCAAGGAATGTCGTTGCAGTTCTGGCGATAACCACGGAAATGCTTGTTTCAAATGTATGCAATCAGCTTCAACATCGGAACTCCCATTGAGGCACTCATTCCAATGACCCGGAGATAACACCGGGAAGACAAACACACTTAAAGATGACCCTGGGGAATTCAAACACTTGCATCATTCAAATCTCAAAGATAACCCTGAGCAACGTTTGCTTTATCAAC
This sequence comes from Panax quinquefolius, assembly GCA_020205615.1. Classification (NCBI taxonomy): domain Eukaryota; kingdom Viridiplantae; phylum Streptophyta; class Magnoliopsida; order Apiales; family Araliaceae; genus Panax; species Panax quinquefolius. Next base: position 140,977,101 of record CM035156.1, read on the forward strand.
CCAAACCGGAGATAACCCCGGTGAGGGGCAAAATCATCATCTTGCCACCTCAACCCCACATTGCATCATCTCAAAATCTCATACATACACTTCTACACAACAACGTCCCACAAGATCCAAGGAGTTCCAATCCCGAGTGACTATTACGTAGGGCAGCACACTGGATATAATTTGAAGCTTGAAGACCATGGGCATGGTCCCCTCTTCTTGGCTTTATACAACCTCTAATCCCATGTCATTGCATAAATCTTAACAACGGTGATCCAAAAAAGGTCTTGTACACCTCAATCGGATGCTCTGATTGAAGTTTTGCAAGTTCAAGCAGACATTACAAAGGCACGAGTGCACGACTTGAGACAAGTGAGGCCTACGGAGCCAGGGGCACCTGAGCGTACAATAAGTGCATCTGTGGTACGCCTTGAGTAAACTCATAGACCACCACTCTATAAATATAGAGCTTGGGGTGGCCATATTTCAAGAGGAAATGGTGAGGAAGCCCTGTCAAATTTTCTATGTACACATCCCATATTGAGTGCTTTCTCATTTTAAACACTTGTTAGCTCACATATAGCTATATTTTTACCGGCGAGAGTTGAGTGTTCATCCACTTACAGTTATAGAAGTCTTCTTTGGCAGCCCACTGTAAGCCTTCTTACACACTATAAAGCCTTTCTCTTCATCTTTGCACACATTATTCTTCACATTGAGAGTCGTGTTGTGTGTGTATGCTCGGACTTCGGTCCGTGATTTTCATTTCTGTCCATATATATATATATACTTATATATGTATATATTTATATATATGGACTAACATTATCGAGTTATGCCTCGATTGAGTCTAGACCTATGTCTGGAGCATTTACTTGCTTATATATATATATATATACTTATATATATGAACTATTGTCGGATTATGTCCGATGAGCCTGGATTTTATATCCGGTGCATTTATTGCTTATATATATATATAACGATAAATTGCTGAAATGATAAATCGAGCCGGGATTGAGAACATCCTGTGCGTTTACCACTTTTATATATATATATATATATATTTACATTTCTGTCAGGCCTGAAGTTTACTTCATGGCCTTTTACCGCTTTATTTATATTCCGTACCGCCTGGAGTCTACTTCGTGAGTTGATCGTTTTTACTACTTTATTTACATTTAGTCCCGCCTGGAGTTTACTTTGTGGCGGTTGATCGCATTTACTACTTTATTTACATTTTTGATCCCCCATGGAGGTGCTTCGTGGTGGTTGATCATGTCTCTATATATATATTTACCGCTTTTATATATTTACATTTTCGATCCCCCATGGAGGTGCTTCGTGGTGGTTGATCATGTATATATATATATATATATATATATATATATATATATTCTGACTTTTATATATATAACTTCTTACTGCTATTCATATAAACTGCGACATCATCTGAGCCTAGGAATCATGTGATCACAGATTCAGTCTATTGAATCTAGATTCGGTTCCCGTGATGGACATTTTTAGCTGTAAGCAGCTTGTAATTATTCACGGTGTTTGAATTTCCTTAGATGTCTTTCATGCCCATGAAGAGTTCGACACTGCTATATATTATTTTCTCGAAGATGCTTCGCATCTCGAAAGTAAAAGTAATCAAGCCGAACATTTAATAATAAAATGGAAGTATGAAAAGGTCTCAATTACTATTGAGCACAGGGTTTTGAAAAACCTCTTTTACAAAACTTCACTGCTATATCATGTTTAAAACTGATTTTTTATACAAATTCAAACCCTTTGTATATAGGTACGAACGAGGCCTCGTACTACTTCTAAATAAATTGCACATTGACCCACACACACACACATATTCATATAATAGTTTCTTGAAAAGTGGTGGTCACCGTGGCAACACGGATGTCGGGGGGTGCCTAACACCTTCCTTCCGCATAATCAAGCCCCCGAACCCATATGAATCTCGGTTTCACAGACCCGTTTAGCAGTGTCATATCACTGGGTCAATGTGCAAACCTTTTCTCGGTTGCGTTGGTGCAACCAGTAAAAACACCAACTGGCGACTCTTATAGTCAAATCATCGACATATACATGTCGGACCTTTTCCACTTATTTTTTCAAACAAATCTCACATAACATGAGAACACCAAAGAACATGAACAGAAAAGGGACAAATAAAAATCCCAACGTCGACAGGTGGCGACTCTGCTGGGGACTCCAGTAAGAGGGCTTAAGCCGCTACTACAAGCTTTTCAAATCTGTTATGTGCTTGTGTGTGAATGTTGCATTTACATTTTTTGATGAATGTGTACGAATGCATTTTACTTACTGCACTGTAATATATCTATATATGATATTAGTGCTTCGCACATGTCATCATTTTCATAAACGGTGAGACACGTTGTATGTGAATGTATGGTGTGTGGTTCCTCCACTAGGAGGCTATCCTTTCGGTATTTGATTACTGGACTCGTAGGGAGACTAATTCCAACAAGACTCAGGAAAGGCACCGCCCAGATTCGCTTCAGTTGAAAGACCAAATTAACTTCCCGCCAAGTAGATTGCGATGATCTGGGAACCTTCGTGCCAAAAAGTCGCGAGAGTAAACCTAAGATAGGTCAGCCTCTGATAAACTAAATGCTGAGGAAAGTCTCTTCATGCTTTCCATTTTTGATTACTTGTAAAAGCATTTACTTGTAAATATCATTTCATGTCAATCCATCGCAATGGAAAATATGAAGAAATATGTGCACATGCATATTTAATTTTAGCATGCTATCTTGTATTACAAAATAGCTAACATCCGTTTTGCAGGATAATATTCCTAACACGGATACCTCATATAACATGTAAACATTTACATTATCCCTAAGACTAAATTACATAAGTTTTTGTAGGGAAATAATTGGGCCTGTTACCCGCTCAAAATCCAAAAAGGCCACGAGCCTACAGCCAATCATGTCTTCTTGTGACCAATCTAATCCCATTTCTTGAGAAGAATTTGATGAATTAAGTAAACAAATTATAGATTTGGCTGTTCTGCTTAAAAATTACATCAGTCTACTCAGGGCCCGTTCATGGTATACCAGATTAGATAACTCAAAGATCCATAGCTGGGAAGAGCTAACTCACGCCTTCCTGATTAGATAACAGTCTAATCAAGCCATACGGTTATCAAAGCTTTTGATGGATCCCGACAAAATTCTGTTAGAGAGATTGAGCTGCCAATTGAGATTGGCCCCCATACATTTTGCGTATCTTTTCACGTCCTCAAGATAGATTCAAGATACAACCTGTTATTGGGGAGAACATGGATCCACATGGCTGGAGCTGTCCCTTCTACACTTCATCAACAACTTAAATACATTATCAACAATAGCCTAGTCACTATCAACGCTGAGCCGGAATGTCCTGAACAAGGAGACCTACCACTCATCAGATTTAATTCAGAAGTTGAGCCGGCCAATTTTCATGCTTTGGAAGTGAGCAACACGCAATACCATCCTATTGGAGCACCACTTCCCGTACCCAAGATTTCTGCCGAAATAATGGTAGCTATACAAGAAATGATATCATTGGGTCATCAGCCTAGACAAGGGCTGGATAAAAATCATCAGGGTATTAAGCACCTAATTCAAATGTCCAGTCAAACCGGGACATCCGGGCTAGGCTATTCTGCTAGTTCCAGTCATAGGAATCCTCATAAGCATAAGCAGATTCCTCAAGCTTCCGCCACATGGCGAGTATATTCACCTGCAACTCCTAATCTGATACAGTCCCTGGTAAAGGTGTCAGCCCATGTTATGGCTATGCTATTTCCCAAACCAGTACCGGTTAAAGCAAAAGAAATCCTGATTCCTGATCCCAAAGTGGAAGATAGGGAACGGAAACGTAAACAAGACATCACCTTGATGATGTCAGGAAAACACATCATTGTCCATGATGAACATACAAACAGATACACCCAAGACGATGATTGGCCAGATGTTATGGTCATCATTCTAGAGAAGGAGGATGATGATAGCCCCTCCATCACTGCAGTCCATCAGCGCTGTACCCTCGACATTTGGAGAAACACTCCATGTATTGGTCGACGAGGGTAAAACGGGCAGAAATTCTATCTGCCCTGTAGATAACTTTAACTGCTTACTTTTTTGTACAGTATTAGCAGTTGTTTTATCAGTACATGCTAACACTTTGTATGATTGAACAATTTCATATATTAAGTGAAAGCATATTTTATTTCAGTACTCTAAATTCAGATGTGCCTGTACTTGCTGATGAGGTGCCTTTTCTCCACAAAGATTGTAACTTTGATGAAAAGTTGGACTCAGACTTGATGGAAGTACAAGAGGATATTGAGATACCTCAGGAGATTAAGGAATGGGTCGAAGACAAACCTAAACCTAATCTTGTCAAACCACTTCTTTCAATCTCAGAACCTTAGAAAACCCTAAGCTAATCCAGATTGGTTCAGACCTCACTCCAAACCAACGGAATGACATGGTTGCGCTACTAACCCAATTCTAGGATGTGTTTGCATGGTCTCATGAAGACATGGTGGGTTTGTCCACTGACATTATCCTTCATCCCTTTCCCATTAAAGAAGGATTTAAGCCAGTTAGGCAGAAGCTTAGGCGATTGAAACCTGAGTGGAGTTTAAAGGTGAAAGAAGAAATTGTGAAACAATTTCAAGCTGGCATTATCATGGTGTCTACATATCCTGAATGGATATCCAACATAATTCCCGTGCCTAAACCAGGAGGAAAGGTGCGAGTTTGTGTGGATTACCGGGATCTGAATAAAGCTTGCCTTAAAGATAGCTTTCCCGTGCCCTTTATCCACATTCTTATTGACAATACTGCTCAATACAACATGTACTCCTTTACTGATTGCTTTGCGGGGTACCATAAAATTATGGTTGCTGAGGAGGATTGTGAGAAAACTACTTTCATCACGCCTTGGGGAACCTTTTGTTATAGACAGTTGTCAATTAACCTCATCAATGCCGGGGCAACCTATTAGCGAGCTATGATGGCTCTTTTCAATGACTTAATGCATAAAGAGATAGAGATCTATGTGGATGACATCATCGTCAAATCCTGAAGGGAGGAAGACCACTTAAATTATCTCAGAAAGCTTTTCAACATGTTGCGTAGGTACAACTTGAAGTTGAATCTAGCCAAGTGCGCCTTTGGTGTTAAATCAGGCAAGTTGCTAGGATTTCTAGTCAGCCACAAAGGGATTGAGCTGGATCCCACCAAAATCCAAGCCATCACTAAAATGCCCATTCCTTAGACAGAGAAGGAAATACGGGGGTTTTTGGGAAGAATAAACTTCATTAGCAGGTTCATCTCTCATCTCATTGCAACCTGTGAACCCATCTTCAAGTTGTTAAGGAAGAACTCCTCCATGAAATGGAATCATGAGTGTCAGAAAGTCTTCCTTACAATCAAAGAGCAGTTGGTTAACGCTCCTGTTTTGGTACCTTCTAGGGATGATGTTCCGCTATTAATGTACCTGTCCATTAATGACAATGCTATGGGCTGCATGCTGGGACAGAAAGATGATAGAGGCCAAGAACAAGCTATCTATTACCTCAACAAAAGATTCAACTTCCGTGAACACAAGTACACTCTAATTGAGAAGACTTGTTGTGCTTTAGCATGGGCTTCCATGAGGTTACAACATTACCTCCATGGTGACACAACCCATCCCATATCCCGCGTGGATCCACTAAGTATGTGTTCAGTAAACCCATGTTAAATTGTCGGCTGTCTAGATGGCATTTGATTCTGCAAGAATTTGACATCGTCTACGTGATGCAAAAGTCTATCAAAGGTCAAGGAATTGCGGATCAACTGGCCGCCACACCCACAGGGGATTACAAACCCTTAGAAACATACTTTCCCGATGAAGGGGTAATGGTAGTTCAGCGACAACATCAGTATGATACATGCCGTACGTGGAAAATGTATTTTGATGGAGCTGTTAACACAGAAGGCTCTAGAGCTGGAGCACTTCTAGTGTCTGGTACGGGGGAGCAGTATCCCGTCGCCGTCAAATTGTATTTTGTCTACACCAACAACACAACTGAGTATGAAGGCTGTATCATGGGGCTAAAACTTGCCCATTTAATGGGCATCAAATGGTTAATTGTCTTTGGGGATTTCGAGTTGGTAATCAAACAATCCATGGGAATCTATTAAACCAAAGAATTACATTTGCTACCTTACCATCGGCAAGTTCTACAAATGGCTTTGGAGTTCAAAGAAATTTCCTTTCTACACATTCCTCGTAATAGGAATGACTTTGCGGATGCTCTAAAAACATTGGCCTCCTTGATTCACATACCTGACAAGGAAAACATGCCAAGCATCACATTTACCCTGCAAAGGCCCCAGTCTATGGGAACTATGTTAGAGAAGTATCAAATGAGCTACCTCCCATCCACAACCCTTGGTATCAGCACATCAAGGAGTATCTGCGAGATGGATCTACACCCGCTGAGGCGAGCCCAACTGAAAAAAGGTGGATCCATAGAATAGATATAAAATTCTACCCGAGCGGAGATGCACTCTATAAGAGAGATGCAGGATTAGGTCTCCTCAGATGTTTGGACAAGGACTAAGCTTAGAGGCTCATGGATGAGATCCATGGTGGAGTATGTGGTCCATACATGAGCAGACCCCTATTTGCTAAGAAAATTCTCAGAACAGGGCATTACTGGCTTACGCTCAAAGCTGGCTGTGATGATCACGTCAAGAGGTGCTATCCATGCCAAATTCATGGAAATACCATCCACGCCCCTCCAAGGGAACTCCACAATATGAATTCACCATGGCCCTTCTCAATGTGGGGAATGGACGTGATCGGGCCCGTCGAGCCCAAAGCCAGTAATGGACATCGGTTTATCTTCACCATGATCGACTACTTCACCAAATGGGTAGAATCAGCCTTCTTTCCTAGGGTTACCAAAGAAGTCATCATTACTTTCATAAAAAATAATGTCATTTGTCGATATAGACAACCAGAGGTCATTGTGTCAGACAATGCTAAGAACCTTAATAACAAAATGATGGAGGAGCTATGCAGTAAATTCCACATCAAACACCTTAACTCCGTCATCTACCGTCCAAAGATGAATGGTGCTGTTGAAGTGGCTAATAAAAATATCAAGAAAATCATGCAAAAGATGTCTTCTAATCATAAGGGATGGCCTGACTTGTTGCCTTTGACTTTATTAGCCTACATAACTTCAATGCGTACTTCCACTAGGGCAACCCCCTACTCATTAATCTATGGGGTGGAAGCAGTCCTCCCCATAGAGGTGGAAATGGAATCCCTTAGAGTGTTAATAGATGCTCAGCTGGATGAAGACCAATGGGTACAAGATAGGTATTACCAATTGTCTCTAATAGACGAAAAGGCGAACCACGGCTATCTTCCATGGTCAGTTATATTAGCAAAGGATTGCCAGATCCTACAATAGAAAAGTCCGACTATGGCATTTTAAACAGCACGACTTGTTTTTAAAGAAGATCATTAACAACCAAGATCAATCCAAGGAAAAATTCACTCCTAACTGGGAAGGCCCGTTTGTTGTCAAGGAGGTATTGACAGGAGGTGCTCTCAGATTATAGGAAATGGACGACGATGAATTTCCACAGCTTATCAACTTAGACACCATGAAACGGTACTATGTCTGAGGTTACCATCAAACGAACATCCTGGTTTTGGTTCATCAGATCACCAGTCATTTCAGGTTCTTTAACCCCCATTACATACAACCTTTCCTTTTTTACTCATCTGCCGCTCAGGGAAGAAAACACACTTTTCAAACCAGTAGCCTGGTTTCACTTCATACAACACTAGTTATCCCATCAGGGATTGAACCTTTTCATACATGCAGTTTATCCTGAAGACGGGATTAAACTTTTCACACCTACAGTTTATCCCAAGCATGGGATCAAACTTTCATTTCCTCGCAGTTCATTCTGCACATGGGATTCAACTTCTTCGGTCACAAATCGTCCTAAGGGGTGAACTACGTCGACCTGATCTCCTTGATACCCAAGAGTACATAGGCAACCATATTCTATATTGCCTGGTCGCAATAAAAAAATCAACAAAAACATTTCTGCCCTTTCTCTACATAAACAAAAACATTCCTACACCCTTTCATATTCAGCTTTGAACCTTTTACACTAGGTTCGAACTACGCAGACTTGATCTCCTATTCAATAGGAGTACGTAGGCAGCCATTTATGGTTCAGTCTAACCCCTTACCAAAATACAAAAACTTGTCATCTGGTACTGGGATTAAACTTTAATCTACCACATTTCATCGGCTACAGATGAAAGGGATGGAACTACCTAACCTCTCCTCACAAATAGGAGATTCAGCGACCATCTAAGCTACGGTTCTACCTCAAAGAGAAACACCAATCCATAAGAGATGGAACTAACTGGGCTCTTCCTAAATAGGAGTACTGTCGACCATCTGTGGTGCGGTCAATCTCAGATAGTAAAAGCCATAATCCTTTCCACATCTACATACAGAAACCAGTCCCAAGACACCAAATATGGTAGAGATACACACAGATCAATGATTCGTTCTGAAAGATCCTGTGACATCTTAATGTCCACACATCAAGGATGAGTTCAGAATGCATCAAGATCATAAGCCCTGAAGAAACAGGAAAATATCAGGCAAGTATCAAGGCACAACTGAAAGGGAAGTAAATCAAAATATATTTTCCTGCCACATATAATAATCGTTTGATATATCTGATATGTCTTTGTACATGAAAAAAATGGCTAAGCTAGTCTGTGCAGGAAAATACAAGTCTATCTACGGATCTGTGTGTATGCAGACTATCAGATCTAACATAGCATCCCTCTTCGAAGAAGGAGGTAACGTTGCAAGCTCCTACTTAATGGTATCTACACGAGCTAGCAGATCCGAGGCTAACTTCATGGTGGCATGATGCTCATAAATATATGCACTCATATCGGAAAGGTTGCCAGTCATAAGAGATCTCACTGAAGTACTGTTTATGATGGCTACATCCCGGGAAGATAGGACAACATCCCGCTCTACGATCAATATATCTCTGGCTGATCTGGCCTCGTCTCTCTCAAATAGAGTTGCGTCTCTCTAATCAAGAGTTGTCAACATCAAGGCCCTAGCCCGATCTCTCTCAAAGGTCATCAGATGTAGACTCTGCTCAAGATACTGTACTAAATGCTAAATCAAAGTAGCACTCGTAGTGGGAGAATCCATCACAACTGCTGGTAACCCAGTAAATAAATTCTCCTCAATGGGAATATAAGTCTCCTCCATAGGCTCCCCATCATTGGAATCAATCCCCTGCACTATGGATACTGCCATAGTCAATGCCGTCTCTGTCTCCATCCATGTGGAATACACTGTAGAACAACCCAGATGACTGATGGAAAACTTAGCTAGCTTACGCTGATCCCAACAGGCATACAACTTGGATCTATCCTCTGCTGATAAATGGTGAGAAGCTAAGCGCTGACTCAATGCCCCCTCAAAAGGATAAAAATCCTGGAACTGGTCAAGCTGACACATCACGACCAGTGGGTGGTAAGTAGTCATGCCCCTCAAGCCAGCCAGAGGAAGATAATCAATGCCCAGAGCATGAGTGATGAAGCTGTAGGGTGAGCTGAGGCCTGTACACGGCAATATATCAAACGAATCTCTAATCCCTGCCAGGAAAGTTGACCAAGATGCATCATCTATACACTCCGCATGCTGAAAGGAGTATGACATGGATATATCATGGGTGAAACAATACCCATGCCGTCTGAAAGTGCCAATCGATCTCAAGTGTGATATAAACCACACATACAACATGATCGAGCTGCCTGTAAACACTCCTGTCAGATAAGTGCAGCAATATGTGGCCGATCTCAGAGTCTCTGCTCTAATCATTGGTACGATGGTGTGACCCTCCCTGAGAGCTCTCACTCCCATGATAACTCCTATATCCAACTCATCCATGTAACGTGGCATGTAGACATATGATAATATGCACAATAGCAGTACATCCACTCTGGCCAAACACCAATGATCCTCCGGTGTGGTGAAATCCCTGGAATGCCGTGTATACCTATCCTCCGAGCCAAATCTATCAAACAGAAAATGCTGGGATATCACGTGGCCAGATGTAAGCTCATCCTGCACCATCCTATGCCTCAATCCAGTGAGGGTCATGAACTGCCGACTCATGTGTCCAATCGCCATATACACGCAGGGTCTGTCCAGTGGTAGCATCATCAAACATGCATACTCCTCTAGAGTAGGAGTCAACTCCTGGGTCCCAAATTGAAAAACCTACCTCGCCGATACCCAGTGCTCCAGTATGCCCTCCACGAAGCCTGCGGGAACCTGTAACATCAAGAGGGTTATAGTATGCTGCAACAACTGATCTATAGTCACCCTGTCTGATGGTGACATACTATCATACCACAATCGTATACAAGATGCCACCAATACTGGTGGGGTATGATCAATGCGGCTAACTATCGAAGAAGACATCTGTGTGGGCCGTGTCATAAGACCATCCAAGGGTCAATGCTGAATATCTCTGGATATACATACATATGCATAACATAATAACATGCATGATAAACAATAGATGACAATATGATATAGGGAATGGAAAATTGTACATACATTCCTAAGTATATCATCATCTAATACATCTCTGTACAGGTAAAATACAAGGAAATGGGGCAAAATTGCCCTACAACTAACAGAGGCCTATCAAAAGATATAGCGAGAATGGGGAGAACCTACCCAATGTCTAATAGAGGCCTATCAAAAGAGATAACAAGAATATACATCATAAGAAGACAAGGGTGTCAATGTCTACATCATCAATCCTATCCACCAAATGTAACTCCTCATGAGTCACTAGATCTCTATCCATAGAGATGTCAGGCCTATACAAGGGAGGATCTGCACCGATAAAACCATATGGTTCACCTGAGCGGCCAGCGCCAGAGCTGGAAGGATCAAAAGTATCTGCCTCTGAAGGATCTCTGCCCAAGTGTCGGATAAAGAAATGTGCCCGATCCAACTGTCGGGTCAAACTGTCAATCTGTGCCAAATGAGTCGGATCTCAGACACAGGCTAACCAATCCATCATCATCATGGATCCTGGAACCATATCCCCCATAAACTGAGTGGTGCGGGTCTAGGCTCTAATGGTACGAGGGGACCACCAATGCTGGAATATCTCCTGAGTACAGGGACCCTCTGATAGTGCAAAACTGTCAACACCCAATAATGGGATATCAATGATGGGTGACTGCGAAATAGGCCAATAACGCCTGACAGGAGGCAAGATCGGTATACGAATCTCTTCTGTGGTGCTCTTGATAGCATGCTCTCCTAAGTAGAGCTCCCATCCTCCACCTGTGAAGAGAGGAATCCTACGGGTGGAAATCACGTACTCAACTCCAGTCAGGTAGCCATCCTCAAAACCAATGATCAAATGCTCCCCAAAGTAGGGAACCCACGTGATGACATCCGCTGTCAATAACTCCAGTTGTAGGCGACAATGAGTGAAACCTTCCGCAACAGGGACCTTCGCCATTATAGAATGATGCCATCTCTGTCCTCGTGGATAGGTATCTAAGCCTAACACACTCACAGGATGCAAACATGGGATCCTCTCATAGGCCCAAAACTGTCAATGTAAAGACAAACATCTGCTGTCAGTTAACACTCTTAACCTATATATGGGAAAAGACAAGAGAAATACTCACCAGTAGAAGCGGGTAGAATCCTAGCCAAGCCTAGGTCAAGCCCTGCGAACGCATGTGCATTCCCTTGAGGAAATAGGCAAAGGTGTAGGAACCCCAATCATACTCTCCAATACGGTCCACGTGTCGAGTGGCGCTGATCAAAGCGAAGGACACCGTAAAAGAGTTATCTGCTATGAAGCAGCCCCTAATGATCATCAGGAACAATCATCGAAGAATGTGATCCCTGACTCTTACATCATCGGGTATGGGCTCACTCAACAGCTCGCTCATAGCATCTATGCTCAAAGGGCCCACACATACAGTCTTGTCCTTGAGCGCCTCTGCCGGAACTCTTAGCAAGGATCTGACGGCAGTAGGGGTAATATCCACTGTAAACACTCAAATTTTCTGCACACCTGTTACTAACATTGTAGGAGAGCAAAATCGTCTTTCGGAGATAACCATGGAAGACAGTTCACATCCATTTTGGATACTACCGGAAGTTAAGTCTCAACCCCGGAACACACACCGGGAGTATCATTTCCAAACCCAGAACACACACCAGAAACATCATTTCCAACCTTGGAGATAACCCCGAGTTTCGTCATTGGCAATAACCCCAAGGAATGCTATTGCAGTTTCAGCGATAACCCCAGAAATGCTTATTTCAAATGCGGTCAGCTTCAAACTCAGACCTCCTTCTGAGGCACTCATACCTTTGACCCAGAGCTAACACCGGGCAGACAGGCACCCTCATAGATGACATTGCGGCATTCAAACACTTGCAGTAGTCCAATCTCAGATGTAACCCTGAGCAACGTCTGCTTTCAACTCAAATCGGCGATAACCCTGATGAGGAGTCAAACGTCATCATGCTACCTCAACATCTGCGCATCGTCTCAACACTTCATATATACATACAAATAACAATGTCCTTCAAGAACCAAGAAATTCCAATCCCGAGTGACTATTACGCGTGGCAGCACACCGGATAGAATTTGAAGCTTGAAGATCATGAGCATGGTCCCCTCCTCCTGACTTCTTACAACCTCTAATCCCATGTCATTGCGTAACTCTCGACACAAGCAGTCCGAAGAAGGTCTTATATACCTCGTTCAGATACTCAGATTGAAGTTCTGCAAGTTTGAGCGAACATCACAGTGCACGAGTGCACGTACTTCAAGACGACAGGACCCACAGAGCCCGGGGCACCCCGGGTAGCCGCAAGTACACTTACGACTCCCTCCCTCTATAAACAGAGGGCTTGGGGTAGCCATTTTAAAAGGAGAAAAGGCGAGGAAGCCCTGTCCAATTTTCTTTATACACACCTTATATTGAGTTCTTGCTCTTTTTAAACACCTGTTAGCTCACATATAGCTATACATTTACCAGCAGGAGCTGAGTGTTTATCTATTTAGAGTCATAGAAGCCTGCATTGGCAGCCCACTGTAAGCCTTCTCACACTCTATAAAGTCTTTCTCTTCATCTTTGCACACACTATTCTACACATTGAGAGTCGTGTTGTGTGCATATGCCCGGACTTCGGTCTGTGGTTTTCATTTATATATATATTTTGCCGACGCGTCGGGATTTTTGAGTGTCCCTTTTCATTACTTGTTCTTTGGTGTTCTCATGTTAATGTGAGATTTGTTTAAAAAAATAAGTGAAAAGGTCCCACATGTGTAATGTCGACGATTTGATTTTTTAAGAGTCGCCATTGGTGTTTTTAATCGGTTGCACTAACGTGAATCAAAAAAGGTTTGTACATCGACCAAATGATTTGACATCGCTAGATGTGTCTGTGGAAACCGAGATTCATTTTGGGTCCGGGGCTTGATTATGCGTAGGGAAGGTGTTAGGCACCCCCGACATCCGTGTTACCTGACGGTGACCGCCACTTTTCAAAGAAACTCATTATATGAATGTGTGTGTGTGTGTGGATCAATGTACAATTATTTGAAGTAGTTGTACTACTCGTTCGCATTTATATATACATAGGGTTTGAACTTTTAGTTTTAAACAAGATATAGCAATGTCATTTTGTAAAAGAGGTGTTTTCAAACCCTGTGCTCAATAGTAATTGAGGCCTTTGATGCTTCCATTTTATTATTAAATGTTCTATTGTTTGTTTTTTTTTTTTCGAGATGCGAAGCATTCTCGAGAAAATAATATATAAGAGTGCCGAACTCCTCATGGGCATGACAACCTATCCAAGGAAATTCGCATACATCGTAAAATAATGTACAAGCTACCATACACAAATTTGAAAAATGTCCATCATGGGAACCGAATCTAGATTCAATAGATCGAATCTGTGATCACATGATTCATAAAGCTCACATGATACCGCAATTTGTATGGAAAGTAGTATATATATATATATATATATAAAAGTATATATAATATATATATATACGTATATGATCAACCACCACGTAAGCAACTCCATGGGGATCGTAAATATAAATATATAAAAGCGGTAATATATATATATATATATATATATATATATATATATATATATATATATATATATATATATATCAATCAACCACCACTTAAATAAACTCTGTGGGACTAAAAGTAAAGTAAATAAATGTAAATAAAGTCAGTAAAAAGTGATCAAATCGCCAATGTAAGTAAAACTCCATATAAATAAAGATATTAAAATGTAAAATATATATATATATATATATATATATATATATATATATATATATATATATATATATATATATAAAGTAAATAAACGACCGAATGTGAATCCTGTGCTCATCTGATATGTCCGATAATAATATATATATATATATATATATAATGAGTAAATGCACCATATATAAAATCTGTGCTCATCGATGATATAAAATCTTACAACAATATATATATATATATATATATATATATATAAAAGCAATAAACGCCTGCATCAAGTTCAGGCTCAATCGAGGCATAACTCGATAATGTTAGTCCATATATAAAATATATATATATATATATATATATATATATACGTATGTAAATAAAACCACGGATCAAAGTCTGGGCAAACGCATACAACATGACTCTTAATGTGTATAACAGTGTGTGCTAATATGAGAAGAAGGCTTTATATAATGTGAGAAGGCTTACAGTGGGCTGCCAATGCAGACTTTTATGACTTTAAATGGTTAAACACTTAGCTCCCGCCGGATAAAAGATTGCTATATGTGAGCTAACAAGTGTTTAAAGATGAGGAAACACTCAAAAGATGTGTATGCTGAGTAAAATGGACAGGGCTTCCTCGCCTTTTTTTCCCTCTCTCTCTCCCTCAAATGGCTAACCCCAAGGCTTGTATATTTAGACGGATGGCCATAGGTACACCTACGACAGCCGCGGTTATACCTGTGACTGGTCGTGGTGCATCCGAGCCTCACGGGTCCCATCATCTCGTAGTACGTGCACTCATGCACTGTAATGTTCGCTCGAACTTGCAGAACTTCAATCCGAGCATCCAAACGAGGTATATCTGACCTTCTTCGGATCGCTTGTGTCGAGAGTTACGCAATGACATGGATTAGAGGTTGTACGAAGTTAGGAAGAAGGGTCTATGCCCATGGTCTTCAAGCTTCAAATTCTATTCAAAGTACTTCCACGCGTAATAGTCACTTGGGATTGTTACTCCTCGGTTATTGTGGGACATTGTTGTATATATATATGTATGAAGTGTTGAGATGAGGCACATGTGTTGAAAGGGGCAAGATGATGTTTGACTCTTCACCGGGGATATCGCCGGGTTGAGTTGAAAGTAGACGTTGCTCAGGGTTACATCTGAGATTGGACTACTTGTTGGTATGCCGCAATATCATCTTGTGAGTGTTGAGGTGGCAAGATGACTTTTGACTCCTCACCGGGGTTATCGCCGGTTTAAACGGAAAGCAGACGTTGCTCAGGGTTACTTCTGAGATTAGACTGCTGCAAGTGTTTGAATGCCATAAGGTCATCTTGTGGATGTGCCTATCTGCCCGTTGTTAGCCTTGGGTCTGAGGTATGAGTGCCTCGGCAGGAGGTTTGAGCTTGAAGCTGATCGCATGTATTTGGAACAAATAATTCTGAAGTTATCACCGAAACTGTAAAAGCATCCCTTGGGGCTATCACCAAGGATGTAGTTGCTACTCCCAGTGTTAGTTTTGGGGCTAGAACTAAGCGTCGCGGTGTTATTGCGAAGACATAACTGTCCTCTCTGGTGTTGTTGCCAGTCTTTTGATCCGCATACCTCGGGGTTATCTCCGAGATTGGAAATGACATTCCCGGTGTGTGTTTCGGGGTTTGGAATGACCCGATTTGTGTTCCGAGTTGGAACTGATGTTCCCGGTTTATGTTCCAGGTTGGAACTGAACTTTCGATAGTATCCAGAATGGATGTAAACCGCCTCTTCGTGGTTATCTCTAAAAGACTTAATCGCCCTCCTGCAATGTTAGTAACATGCATGCAGAAAATTTCGAGTGTCTACAGATGCCCCTCTTTATCATATTCATGCAATGCAAGGCATGGATAGGATAAAGAATCCTAGACACTTGAAATGCAAGCAAGATAAACATGATGCTATATGCAAAGAACATGATGCAAACGTATATGATGCATGATTGATTGTGTAATCCCGTTGGGATGACAATCAGTGATGGCTTGGACATGCGATCCAAATCTCCAAGGATGTTGACATTGGGGTTATCACTAAAGTCTTGAATCCTAGACATTGGCTTATATTCCATAGAGGTACCTCTTATGTGTAAAAGATCTGTGGGGATAAAGCTTCGTCTGTTTGAGGATGTGTATAACATAATCCCTCATTCTGTCGAAGTTATTGTCAATAGTTTTGTTGATGTCAGGGCTGCCCGACCTTCGTTGATGTGTGTATCACCGGATAGATCCCTGATGGGTGCTTTGTCAAGGTTGCTTGACCTTCATTGATGTATGTGTCAATGGTAGCATTACATTGTAATCCTCGCCGGGGATATGTAGATGAGTTGCTTCGATGGGTTTATTTGCTATCGGCTGACATGACGTCAAGGTTGCTTGACCTTCATTGATGTGTGTATCAATGGTTGAGACATGTTGTAATTTCACGGGGATACGTAGATGCTTGAAAGATGTGAGTTGTGACTTCACCGGATAGTTTGATATTTCATGGTTTTGCGTTGAATTCCAATGGGGATGTTTAATATTTTGTGGTTTTATGCGTCAGAACCCTCCGTCGGGGATGTTTTTAGGGTGTGTGACTCGCAAATGACGAGATTGGACCTTTGTGGGGTATTGCCGAGCATGATCTGTGAAAGTCGAGCTTATTGGTATAGTATACCCCGCATTCAGTGTGCGTAATACCATTGAGACGACGGAGTTTAACTCGACCGACAAGAAACCAGATTTTCAAAGTTATTCCGCCAATCGCGTAGCATTTTTATTCCCGATTGGCCTTTTTCACCTTGTGAGACCTCCTTTTCAACTCTAACCGAGTGAGCTGGAGGTGTGGGACCCATGTAGAAGTGCAGCAGTACCAGTCAGAGAGAGCCGCAGTGAGCTCTCATGGCCAACCGTGAGTCTATGTATAAAGCGAATGGTCGCTTTTATAAGTCATTTTCAAGTTGTGCAGTGAAGGAAATCGAGAGCTCTTCTTCAGATCTGCTCCGAGTTCGGGAAACTTTTTCGTGATATTCTCGCCACCGCACAAGCGCTTCTTTTCACCGTCCCGGTAACGTATGCATGTATTTTTTTTCCAATTTCTATCCGCTTAAAAATGACTTATCACATGAAATGCATTTAGACACATAGTAGTGAATATGCATACGACGATATGACTTGATGAAAAAATATTCAACATAGAAAATGTTAGTATTAAACCATGTCGAATATAATGATGTGAAAAAATTTGACTTTTAAAACAGTCAAATTGGCACCTTTTACTGTCATTTTTTATCCTATTTGAGGACAAATGAGTAAAGGTAGAAAAGTAAAATAATCCTGGTAATTAGACTACACTTACGGATTTTTACTGTGATGTGATTAATGCATGTAGGATGTATATGATTGTGTACAGGTGTGCTACTGAATGGCCACCAAGTCATGCCTATGTGCATGTGGATAGTCCCATTTATAAAGGGGGCTATGGAAAAATTTTCCCAAAATGTAGGTATTGGGTAGTCATGCATTTTAAACTCTACTATAGCTGTATGTTAAAATAATGCATTTTGAAAAGCTCCAGGTAAGAAATTACCACACCCTTTCTGAGGTGATTTGGAGACTTGTTGTCCAGATATTATGGATCCGGATCAACCGAGCAGTTCCCGCAGGACCACTTCTGGTGTATGGAGGAGAGCTTCTGAAGAGCCTCAACATCGTTCTGTTAGACAGCCTCATCGTTTGGTGGAGGCGGTGATACGTCCTATTCGGGTTGAAGTGCCGAATGTCGAGGACGAGGAGGAGGATGTATCGATCGAGGTTCCCGCGCTCCCCGCCAGACGTGTTCCCCCTATAGGGAATCGCCAGTATTCAAGTGGCTAACCTGCATCTTCTGGGTGACTTGAGTAGGCATCCTTCAAAGATACCCGCACGCAAACGAGGTATGAAGTTAGATCTTTAATCTTCCTTATTTCCTATTGATGAGGAGTCAAGGATTCTCGATGTCGATCTCAGATTTGATGTAGGTTCCTCGCTTCACACAACCTCGAGGAACCGGGTTTAGCATCCACTCTATGTATCAAAGCTTTGCATGATGACTACACAGAGCGATCATCCATGGTCGAGGATTTGGGATGTTCTTTCCATTCTTCCCCGTCGTTGTCCCCGGGGTTACCTCGTGGCATTGTTCGAAAGCGGTGGTTTCACTGCACTCTACCACACCATTTGCCGGATCGTGAGGGGATGATGACGCCGATGGATTGGCGGTTTATCATGTGTATGGAGTTTGAGGGGAGCCGGTGGCTCGCGTACGGATGGATATCACCCCTACCGCCCCGATCCTTGTTGGGAGTTCCGCAGGAGGCGCCAAGCAAGGTGACTATTCGCATGACAGTCCTTTGAGCATAGATGCTATGAGCGGGCTATCGAGTGAGCCCATACCCGATGATGTGAGAGTCGTGGATCGCATTCTTCTACGATTATTCCCGATGATCATTTGGGGTCGCTTCATAGTAGATAATTCCTCTACTGGTGTCCTTCGCTTTGATCAAGCCACCACTCGACACACGTGGACCATATAGAGAGTATGATTGGGGTTCCTACACCTTTGCTTATTTCCTCGGGGAATGCGCATGCGATCGCAGGCTTCGACCGAGGTGTGGTTAGGATTCTACCCATTTCACCGGGTGAGTATTTCTCTTGTCTTTTCCCATGTATAGGTTAAGAGTGTTGAATCGACAGCAGATGTTTTGCCTTTGTGTTGGCGTTTTGGGGCCTATGAGAGGCTTCCTTGTTCAAGGCCCCGTGAGTGTGTTAGGTTTAGACACCTATCCACGAGGACTGAGATGGCATCATTCCATATCGGCGGAGGTCCTTATTCACGAGGGTTTCACTCATTGTCGCCACAACCTGGAGTTGTTGACAACCGATGTCATCACATGGATTCCTACTACTCGGAGAGCATTTGGGAGTTGGTTTTGAGGATGGGTACCCCGATCGAGTATAGTACGCCATTTCCACCGCAGGATTCCTCTCTTCACAGATGGAGGATGGGAGCTCTATTTAGAGAGCATTCTATTAGGAGCACTACAGAGAGATCCAGATGCCGATCTTGCCTCCCCGCCAGCTTTATCGGGCTCATTTCGCAGCCATCACCCATCATCGACATCCCATTGATGGGGATTAACGATTTTTATATTGTCGAGGGCCCCCGGTCTCGTGGAGATGTTCCAAGATTGGTGGATCCTCGTACCATTGGAGCTCGCACCACGCCACACACAATTTTGGGGGATATGGTTCCGTGATCCGTGATGATGATGGATTGGCTAGCCTGTGTCGTAGATCCGACTCATGTGACACAGATCGACAGATCGATTCGGCAAAATGGACCCATACACATCTTTTCATTCTACATTTGGGCAGAGATCCTTCAGAGGTAGATACTTTTGATCCTTCCAGCTCGCGCCGCCCCTCAGTGACCCATATGGCTTTCACGGTGCAGATCCTCCTCAGATCGACCGACATCCCCGTAGATAGAGATCCAAATGACTCAGAGGAGTTACATCAGTGGATAGGATCGATGATGTGGACATCGACACCATTGAATTTTTTCCGATGTATTTTCGCTATCTCTTTCGATAGGCCTCTATTAGCATCCGGGTAGCTTCACCCCATTCTCGCTATATCTTTTGATAGCCCCTCGTTAGATGTTGGGTAGCTTCACCCCATTTCCTCGTATTTTAGTCAGATGAGAGATGTATTAGATGATGATATACTTAGGAATGTATGTATAGCTTTCCATTCCCTATATCATATTGCCATCTATTGTATCATGCATGTTATTATGTTATGCATATGTATGTATGTCCAGAGATATTCAAAGATCGACCCTCGGATGGTCTCTTACGACACTACCTGCACATGTATGTCTTCTTCGATAGTTAGTCAGATTGATCATACCCCACCATTTTGGTGGTATTTGGTATGTGTTCATGGTATGATAGTATATCACCATCAGACATGGTGATCGTAGATGATTTGTTGCAAGATACTATGACCTCTGTTGATGTTTTGTGTTCCCACAGATTTGTAGAGGGTATGCTAGAGCACTGGGTATCGGAGAGGCAGGTTTTCCAATTTGGGACCCAGGAGTTAACTCCTACTTTGGAGGAGTATGCACGGTTGACGATGCTGCCGCTGGATAGACCTTGTGTGCATTTGGCTATTGGAGACATGAGCAGACAATTTATGATCCTCACCGGATTGAGGCGTAAGGTGGTCCAGGACGAGATTACATCCGGCCACGTGATATCCCAAAGATTTTCTCGTTTGATGTGTTTGGCTCGAGGATAGTTATGCACGCACTACATTCGGGATTTCACCACACCGGAGGACCATCATGCTCAATTAAAGTGGATGTACTACTTCTATGCGTATTGTCATACGTCTTCATGCCGCGTACATGGATGAGCTGGATATCGGCGTCATTATGGCAGTGAGAGCTCTCAGGGAGGGTCATACCATTATACCGATGATCATTGCAGAGACTTTGAGGTCAGCTACATACATCGCCGCACTTATCCCACAGAGTGTTTATGTGTAGCTCTTGATCATGTCAGACGTGTGGTTTATGTCACACTTGAGACCGATTAGCACATTTAGATGGTAGGGTTTTGTTTCACCCATGATATAGCCATGTCATACTCCTTTCAATTTGCAGAGTGTATGATGACATCGTGATCGTGGTCACTTTTTTCGGCGTGGATTAGAGATCCATTTGCTATATTGTCGTGTTTCAGGCTTAGCTCACCCTAAAGCTTCATTACTCATGCTCTCCGCATATGGATTATCTCCTCCGGCCGGTTTGAGGGGCATGATTACCTACCACCCATCGGGCCGTGATGTGTCGGGCTTGACTCGGGCTTAGGATTTTCATCCTTTGAGAGGGGCAAAAGAGTCGCTTCGCTTCACACCGCTTATCACGGAGGATGATCCCAGTCAGATGCCTCGCTGGGATCAACGAGAGTCAGCCGAGTTTTTTCGTCACCATCCGTGTTGTTCTCGCAGAGTATTCCGCATGGATGGAGACAGAGATCGATCGGCCGCGGTAGAGTATCCACAAGTGCAGGTGGGATTGATTCGACGATGAGGAGCCTATAGAGGAGGCTATTATTCCCATCGATGATTCGATCGCTGGGTCGCCAAAGATTTGTGATGGATTCTCCCACCCCGAAGTGCCATGTTACTCAAGATTCTAAGACAACATTTGGAGCAGAGCTTACATCCGATGACCTATGAGATAGATCGTGCTAGGCCGCGATGTCGACAACTCTCGATGGGAGAGACGCCGCTCTAGTAGAGAGGGATGAGGCTAGATCGCCAGGATGCATTGATAGTGGAGCGGATGCCGCTTATATCGCTAGGATGTGGCCATTGCAGATATTACTTCGTTGAGATCCCAGATGATCGCCGGGCCTCTTGCCGACATGAGTGCTTACATTGATGAGCATTATGCCACCATGCAGCTTAGCCTCGATCCGCTAGCTCTCGTAGATACCCTCAAGGTGAGCTTCAGCAGCGTTATCTCCTTCTTCAGAGAGGGATGCTATGTTAGATCCGATAGTCCCATATACACACAGATCTCGTAGATAGCTTTTGTATATTTTCCTCGCATGCACTAGCTTAGCCATTTTGTCATGTACAACACATATGTATATATCAAACAAGATATATATGTATGGCAGGAAATATATTTTGATTCACTTCCTTTAGTTATGCCTTGATACTTGCTTGATATTTTGCCGCTTTTTTCGTGGCCTTGTGATCTTGATGCATTCTGAACTTATCCTTGATAGATGGACATTGAGACGTCGCAAGATCTCTCAGAACGGATCATTGATTTCTGTATATCCCTACCATCTTTGGTGTCTTGGGACTGGTATCTGTATGGAAAAGTGGAGAGGAGGGTGGTTTTTCCTCTCTGAGATTGACCGCACTACGATGGTCGCCAAGATTTCTATTTGTGAGAAGCCTAGTTAATTCCATCTCTTATGGGTTGGTATTGCTTTTCGAGGCACGATCATTTTTTAGATGGTCACCGAATCTTCTATTTGTGAGAAGAGGTTGGGTAATTCCATCCCTTTGATTTGAAACCAATGAAATGTGGTGAATCAAGGTTGATCCAGCATCATGTGACAAGAAGTTTTGTTCGTAGGGTTAGATCGAACCATAAATGGTCGCCACGCACTCCTATCAAGAGGAGATCAAGTCCGCGTAGTTCAAACTCGTGTAAGAGGTTCAACGCCGAATGTGAAAAGCGATAGGTGTAGAAATATTTTTGTTGTTTTTGTTTTTTGTAGAGAAAGGGCGTAAATGTTTTTGTTGTTTTTTTTTTTATCGACCGCCATATAGAATATGGTTGCCACGCATTCTCTATGAAGAGGAGATCAGTCGACGTAGTTCGCCTCGTGATGAATCGCAACCAAGAAAAGCGTGAATCCCATGTGCAAAGCTATATCATGGGAGAAGAAAGTTTGATCCCATAATGGGGACAAACTGCAGTGTGGTAAAAGTTTGATCCCGCCTTCGTGACAAACCGCAAGCATAGAAAAGTTTAATCCCGTCTTCAGGATAAACTGCAGGCGTAGAAAAGTTTAATCCCGTCTTTAGGATAAACTGCAGACGTAGAAGGTTCAATCCTGTCTTCAGGATAACCGAAATTGTGAAAAGTTAAATCCCATCTTTAGGATAATTGAAATTGTATGGAAGGTTTGAAATAAAGTGATACCAGGCTGCTGGTTTGAAGTGTATATTTCCCTGAGGGGCAGAAGAGTATGTAGAAAGGAAAGGGTTCAAAATCGGAATGACTGGTGATTTGATGATCAAAACCAGGATGTTTATTTGATTGTAACTTCGTATATAGTACGCATTTCACGGTGTCCGAAGTTGATAAGTCGTGGAAATTCATCGCCATCCATTTCTCGTAATCTCGAGAGCACCTCCCGTCAATACCTCCTCGACAACAAATGGGCCTTCCGCTTAGGAGCGAATTTTTCCTTAGATTGATCTTCGTTGTCAATGATCTTCTTCAAAACCAAGTCATGTTGTTTGAATCGCCAGAGTTGGATTTTTTTTTCAATCAGAGGATCGTGCGATCCTTTGTCGATATAACTAACCATGGAAGATAGTCGCGGATCGCCTTTTCGCCTATTGTAGAGACAATTGGTGATACCGCCTTGTACCCATTGGTCTTCATCCAACCGAGCATCCATCAATACCGAGGGATTCCATTTCCACCTCTACGGGGAGCACCGCCCATCCCATAGACTAATGAGTAGGGGTTGCCCCAATGGAAGCACGCATGGAAGTTCTCAGAGGCTAATAAAGTCGAGGCAAGAGGTCGTGCCATATTTTGTGATCGCGTGACATTTTTTCGCAAGATCTTTTGATGTTTTTATTAGCCGCTTCAACAAAGACCATTCATCTTTGGACGGTAGATGACTTTGAGTTAAGGTGTTTGATGTGGAATTTTCGCATAACTCCTCCATCATTTTGTTGTTGAGGTTCTTAGCATTGTCTCAACACAATGACCTCGGTTGTCCATATCGACAAACAACATTGTTTTCGATGAAAGCAATGATGACTTCTTTAGTAACCCCGGGAAGGATGTCGCTTCTACCCATTTGGTGAAGTAGTCGATCACGGTGAATATGAATCGATGTCCATTATCGGGCTTTGGGCTCGATGGGCCCGATCACGCCCATTCCCCACATCGAGAAGGGCCATGGCGAACTCATATTGTGGAGTTCCTCGAGGGGCGTGGATAGCATTCCCATGAATCGGGCATCGATAGCACCTCTCGACGTGATCATCACAATCACTTTTTGAGTGTAAGCCAATAATGCCCGTTTCTCGAGGATCTTCGACAAGTAGGGGTCCGCCATGTGAGGGCCACATACTCCACCATGGATCTCATCCATGAGTCTTCGAGCTTGGTCTTTATCCGCACATCCGAGGAGACCTAATCTAGCATCTCTTTGTAGAGTGCATCTCCGCCAGTAGAATTTCATAGCAAGTCGATGAATCCGCCTCTTCTCAGTTAGGCTCGCCTCAGCGGGTGTAGATCCATCTCGTAGATACTCCTTGATGCATTGATACCAAGGATTGTGGATGGAAGGTAGTTCATCCGATACTTCTCCAACGTAATTCCCATAGATTGGGGCTTTTTGCAGAGTGAACGTGATGCTTGGCATGTTTTCCTTGTCAGGTATATAAACCAAGGAGGCCAATGTTGCTAATGCATTTGGAAATCATTCCTATTACGAGGAATGTGTATAAAGGAGATTTCTTCGAACTCCAAAGCCATCTGTAAAACTTGCCGATGGTAAGGCAGCAAATGTAATTCTTTGGTTTAATAGATTCCCGTGGATTGTCTAATTACCAATTCGGAATCCCCAAAAATAGTTAACCGCCCGATGCCCATTGAACGGGCAAGTTTTAGCCCCATGATATGCCTTCATACTCACCGTGTTGTTGGTGCCGATAAACCGCAATTTGACGGCGACGGATATCGCTCCCCTGCATCGGCTTATTAAAATCGCTCCAGCCCGTAGCCTTCTCGTGTTAATACCCATCAAAATACATTCTCCACGCATTTACATGTATCGCATCGATGTTGTTGTTGAATTATCATTAACCCTTCATCGGGGAAGTATGTTTCAAGGGTTTATAGTCCCCCAAAGGTGCGTGCGCCATTGATCCGCAATTCCTTGACCTTCGACAGACTTTTTACATCACATAGACGATGTCAAATTGTCATAGGATCAATCGCCATCCGGACAAACCGACAATTCATTCAAAGATGGGCTTATCGAACACATACTTGAGAGGATCCATTCGGATATGAGATGGGTTGTGTGACCATGGAGGTAATGTCAGAACCTCATGGAAGCCCATGCTAAAGCACAACAAGTCTTCTCAATCGAGTGTACTTGTGTTCACCGATGTCAATCTTTTGTCGAGGTAATAGATAGCTCGTTCTTGGCCTCTATTATCTTTTTTTGCCCAAAGAAACATACACCCCATGGCATTGTTATTTATGGATGTGTACATGAACAGGGAACATCATCCTCGGAGGTACCAAAATAGAGCGTTAATCGCTTGCTCTTTGATTGTAAGGAAGGCTTTTCGACACTCATCATTCCATTTCATGGAGGAGTTCTTCCTTAATAAGCTTGAAGATCGGGCTCACAAAGTTGTCGTGAGTCGAGAAATGAACTCGCTAATGAAGTTGATTCTTCCCAAAAATCCTCGTATTTCCTTCTCTCGTCTCGAGGAATGGGCATTTCTCGATGGCCGGATTTTGGTAGTAATCCAGTTCAATCCTTTGTGGTCGACTAGAAACCTAGCAACTTGCTCGATTTAACACCAAAGGCACACTTCATGGATTCAACTTCAAGTTGTATTTTACGCAACCTCGTTGAATAGCTTTTGAGATGGTCTAAGTGGTCATCCTCCCTTCCGGATTTGACAATGATGTCATCCACGTAGATCTCTATCTCTTTATGCATTAAATCGTGGAAAAGAGCCATCATAGTCGCCGATAGGTTGCCCCGCATTGATGATGAGGCCGAATGACAACCGTCTAGTAGAAAAAGGTTCCCAAGGCGTGATGAAAGCGCTTTTTCTCACGATCTTCCTCAAAGAACCATAATTTGATGGTACCGCAAAGCAATCAAAGAAAGGAGTACATGCCGACGAGCAAAGATTGTCGATAAGAATGTGGGTAAATGGCACGGGAAAGCTATCTATAAGGTAAGCTTTGTTCAAATATCGATAATCCATGCAGACTCACACCTTTCCCCTTGGTTTACGCACGGGAACAATGTTGGATATCCACTACGGATATGTAGACACCATGATAATGCCAGCTTAAAATTGTTTCATAATTTCTTCTTCGACCTTTATATTCCACTCAGGTTTTAATCGCCTGAGCTTTTGCCTAACTGGCTTGAATTCTTCTTTGATGGGAAGGCGATGAAGAACAATATCCGTGGACAAACCCACCATGTCTTCATGAGACCATGCAAACACATCCTGGAATTGGGTTAATAGTGCAACCATGTCATTCTGTTGATTTGTGGTAAGGTCTAAACTAATTTGGATTAGCTTAGGGTTGTCTAAGGTTCCAAGATTGAAAGAAGTGGTTTGATCAAGATAGGGTTTGGGTTTGTCTGCGACCCATTCCTTAATCTCCTGAGGTGTCTCAATGTACTCATGGATGTCCATCAAGTCTGAGTCCAACTTTGCATCAAAGTTACAGCCTTTATGGAGAGAAGGCACCTCATCAGCAAGTACAGGCACATCTAAATTCAGAGTCCTGAAACAAAAGATGCTTTCACTTAATATATGCAACTGTTCGATCATATAAAAGTGTTAGCATGTACTTGATAAAATAACTGCTAGTACTGTAAAGGAAAACAAGCAATTAAAGTTATCTATAGGGAAGAGGGATTTTCTGCCCATTTTACCCTCGTCGACCAATGCATGGAGTGTTGCTCCAATTGTCGAGGGCAAAGTCCTGATGGACTGTAATGATGGAAGGATCATCATTGTCCTCCTTTTCCCGAATGATAACCATGACATCTGGGCAATCATCGTCTGGGGTGTATCTCTTTGTATGTTCATCATGAACAATGACGCGTATGCCTGCCATCATCAAGGCAATGTGATGTTTACGTTACGCTGCCCTTTCTTCCACTTCGGATCGGAATCAACACCTCTTTTGCTTTGATTGGTAATCGGCTTCGGGAAACAAAGATAGCCATAATATGGGTTGGCACTTTAATCGAGATTGTATCAACTCATGAGGTAAAGGTAGAGAAAATCGCCGTGCGGCGGAAGCTTGAGGAACCTGCTTGTGCTTATGAGGATTCCTATGATCGAATCGTAGTAATAGCCTAGTCCTACCTGCTCCAATTTGATCGACATTTGAATAGGTGCTTAATACCCTGCTTATCTTTACCAAGCCCTTGTCCAGGTTGATGACCCAATGACATCATTTCTTGAGTGGCCGACATAACCTCAGCAGAAATCTTGGGTATGGGAAGTGGCGCTCCAATAGAATGGTATTGCGTGTTACTCACTTCCAAAGTATGGAAACTGGCCGGTTCAACTTCTGAATTGAAGCTGATAATTAGTAGAGTTCCTTTGTTCGTGACATTCCGCTCGGCCGTTGACAAAGTGACTAGATCGTTGTTGATAATGTATTTGAGTTGTTGATGTAGTGTGGAGGAACGACTCCAGCCATGTGTATCCATGGTCTCCCAATAAGCAAAGTTGTCATCCTCGAATCTATTTTGAGGACGTGGAAGGATATATTGAATGTATTTGGACCAATCTCAATTGGCAACTTAATCTTTCTGACGGCATTCCTTCGGGATCCGTCAAAAGCTCTGATAACCGTATGGCTGCTTTGGATCCGCCTGAGATTGACATTCATCTTCACCAAGGTGGCATAAGGACAGATATTTAGAGATGAGCCTCCATCTATCAAAACTCCAGCTAGCATGTACCCGGAAGACAAAACTATAATATGCAATGGAATGACCGGTTCCTTCGGGAGGTATGTCATCATCAGTGAAGGATATCACATTGTTGTTGAAAATGTGATCAACCAAATATTAAAATTTTTCCACATTCACTGATTTTGGCAAGTAGGCTTCCTCTAAAACCTTTAGTAAAATCTTCCGATGATCCTCATAAGAGAAAACCAAATCCAAAGATTGAAATCTGGTGTAGAGCTTCTTGCAAGCTTAAAACCACTTTGGCTTCATTGTGGCCCATAGTGCGGAGGAATTTTTCAATCTTCTCTATGGGCAACTTCCCCTTTGCTTCACAAGTAGGTTTAATAACCCGTTGAGGAAGATACAATGGATTTTCCTTCAACACTGTAGCAGTAGTATGAGATATGGATCCTTCAGCTTCTCCATAATTCCATGGAACTTTGTGTAAGCTGACAACAGGATATTGTGGTCTGTAAGATAAAGAAATTGGCTATGGTGTATACCACTTTCAAAGGATCGTCACCCTTTGAGTTGAATTGGTTGTATGGGAAATACTTTGATAGCCTCATCATCCACTTTGATATAATCGCTATCGATCCTTCCATTTGGTAGGACATGCATTCCCACCCTTGAGTTATACAGTGTAATCATATGCTATTTGTAGGACACCGCTATCAATAAGATTCTGAATAAGATGGCGGAGTGCCCAACATTCTTCTGTGCTGTGACCGCGAGAATGTGAATGATATTCACACATTTCATCCAAATTAAAACGTCCTGAACGGGGATTGATTGGAGGGAGAAAAAAAGGTAATTCTTCCTTCGTTGATCAATATCTGCAGTATCTCCTCCATAGATTGGCCTAAATATGTGAATTCCCTCTGATCGGCAAAATCCCGATGGGCTATAGCATTTGCTCTCTTCGCAACCTTATCCTCCATAGCTTCGCTTTCTGAAGGTGGTGAGGAGGCATTCATAACAAAAGGAAGGAGATAGGCATGCTCCTGCCTGATTAATTGGCGTGTGACTTGATGATGGTGGGTCACCAGTTCTGCCAGTTGCTCAATTTGTTTGCAAAGAGCTTTCATCTTTTATTCCATGGTAAACTGGAACTTTTCTTAATCCCATTTGTTAACACCATCTTTGATGGTTTGGGATGATTCGCCGTTAGAATTGGAACCTTGTCCAATGCTCCAACTGATCATGTTGACCTCTTCTTCTTTGTGTTGAGGAAGAGGTTTGTCTTGCACGTGAGGTTGATCTGGCTTTGTGACCACAATGTCACTGTTGTCTATTAGATCTTGAATCTTGTGTTTCAAGGCCCAACAATCTTGAGTATCATGTCCGTGTCTCTAAGCATGATAAGCACACTTCCGAGTAGCATTAAAACCCCTCCCATTAGGGTCGGGTGGTGGAAGAAGTGTGTAATTTTTTCCGAGTAGTCGTAAGAGCAAGAATATTCTCGAGCGAGTCCCCTAAGGGTGTGAACGTTGGAGGTCGCTTTCTTCCACTTTTAGGCAATGGAGGGTTTCAAGATTGTGCTTTGGAAAAGGGAGTAGTTTCTCCTCCTGATAGCATGCTTTGATTGCCTTTTTTTCCTTGTAGTATCAAGGAAACATCATCCTCTTTCTTTTTATGGACCCTCTCGAGGTTATTTCCATAAGATCCGGACTGGATGTGCTCAGCAACGGCTTTAAGAGCGGTTAGGTCTTGAATTTTACCGGACTTCAATCCAATTTCAGCCATTTCTCCATGCTTGATCATTTTAGAGAATGGTTTGTCAATACCAGCTAGAACTCTTTCATAGAAAGGAGCTTTCAGACATCTATGAAAGTCATGACCATTTCGATTCTCATCATGGAAGGAATAACTTGAGCAAAGAAGGCGCCTCCACCTTTGAGCGCATTCTCTAAATGACTCATTAGACTGCTTTCTTGACTTTGGTAATTTGGTACCGGTCAGGAGCCATCTGAGATTGAAAACTGTATTGAGTGAGGAAGGCATGAGCCAGCTCTTCCCAGCTATGGATATTTGAGTTGTCTAATCTGGTATACCATGAACGGGCTTCTGCAAATGACTTTTTCTCAAAAAATGCCTTCATTTTGAGCTTTTCATTTTATGCGTAAGACCCAAGTTCTCCAATGAACACCTTTAAATGTGTATAAGGATCCCCTAATCAGTTATACTTTTCAAAATCAGGGGTTTTGAATTTCTCTGATACTGAACACCAGGAAATATGCAAAGGTCTGTATATGAAACACTGCCATGTGTCCCAATCCCTTTGAGAATGCAGATAGTTTCCTCCATTTGAAGGACCTTCTTCATGATATCACCGGTGTCTGGATCTTTTTTGAGATGGGTGTTTTCAGGGTCTTTGTTGGTTGTATCCAACTGAGGTTCTGGAATTATCTTTTCCAGACCATGAACTCCTCCTTGTGTAGAGGATTCTGTATGTGTAGGTATCTTTGTACCCTGAGTGGATTGGTGCAATTCTTTTTTTAAGAGAAACCAAGTTCAGTAATTTGTTTACTCAATCCGTCAAATTCTTCTAGGGAAACAACATTAGACTGGTTAGAAGAAGACATGATTGGCTGTAGGCTCGTGGCCTTTTTGGATTTTGAGCGGGTAACAAGCCT
This sequence comes from Panax quinquefolius, assembly GCA_020205615.1. Classification (NCBI taxonomy): domain Eukaryota; kingdom Viridiplantae; phylum Streptophyta; class Magnoliopsida; order Apiales; family Araliaceae; genus Panax; species Panax quinquefolius. The sequence continues at coordinate 141,007,732 of CM035156.1, forward strand.
AATTGTTTCCCTACAAAAGACTTACGTAGTTTAGTCTAAGGGTAATGTAAATGTTATCATAACATGTCCGTTTAGGAATTTTGTCATGCAAAACCTGTTATTAATTGATAACATGTTATATATGCACATATATTCTTCATATTTTCCATTACATAAGAATGAACATGGAATAAAATTACAAGTAAATGTTTTTAAAGTAATTGAAAATGGAAAGTATGAAGAGACTTTCTCCGCGTTTGGTTTATCGTAGGTCGACCTATCTTAGGGTTACTTTCGCGCTTTTTGTCAATAAGCTTCCTGCATCATCGCAATCTACTTGACGGGAAGTTAATCCGGTCGTTCAACTGGAGCGAATCTGAGTGATGCCTTTCCTGAGCCCCGGGAAATTATTCTTCCCACGAGTCCTAGTAATCAAACACCGACAGGATAGCCTCCTAGTGGAGGGACCACACAACATACATTCACATACAACGTGTCTCACCGTTTATGCAAAATGATGACATGTGCGAAGCACTAATATCACAGATAGATATTTAGCAAGGCAGTAATTAAGATGCATTCGCACACATTCATCATAAATGTAAATGCAACATTCACACACAAGCATATAACAATTTTGAAAAGCTTGTAATATAGCTTGGCTTAAGCCCTCAACAGAGTCCCAAGCGATTTTTAGTGTCCTTTTCGATTTTTACTTGTTCTTTGGTGTTCTCATGTTAATGTGAGATTTGTTTGAAAAACAAGTGAAAAATGTCCCATACATGTAATGTCGATGATTTGACTTTTTAAGAGTCGCGCCATTGGTGTTTTTAATGGTTACACCAATGCAAATCAAAAAGGATTGCAAATTGACCCGTTGATTTGACATCGCTAAACGGGTCTATGAAACCGAGATTCATTTTGGGGTCCGGGGCTTGATTATGCGGAGGAAGGTGTTAGGCACCCCACACATCCGTGTTACCACGGTGAGTGCCACTTTTTAAAGAAATCGTTATATATAATGAATGTGTGTGTGTGTGGATCAATGTGTAATTATTTGGAAATAGTGTAGTACCTCGTTCGTACCTATATACATAGGGTTTGAATTTATAGAAAAATTCAGTTTTAAACAAGATATAGCAATGTTGTTTTGTAAAAGAGGTTTTTCAAACCCTGTGCTCAATAGTAATTGAGGCCTTAGATGCTTCCATTTTATTATTAAATGTTCGGCTTGTTTGCTTTTATTTTCGAGATGCGAAGCATTCTCGAGAAAATAATATACAGCAGTGCCAAACTCCTCATGGGCATGACAACCATCCAAGGAAATTCAGACATTGTAAAATAATGTACAAGCTGCTTACAGCTGAAAAATGTCCATCATGGGAACCGAATCTAGATTCAGTAAACTGAATTTGTGATCACATGATTCCTAGGCTCACATGATACTGTTATTTGTATGGAAAACAAATAAGGTGTATATATATAAAAGTAGAAAATATATATATACAAACATGATTAACCACCACGAAGCAACTCCATGGGGGATCGGAAATATAAATATATAAAAGCTAGTAAATATATATATATATATATGGATATGATCAACCACCACTAAGTAAACTCTAGGTGGGACGTAAATGTAAATAAAGTCATAAAGTGATCAATCGCCACTTAAGTAAACTCCAGTGCGTGATTTAAGATGTAATATATATATATATATATATATATATATATATATATATAAAGCAAAGAACGACCGGATGTGAATCTGTGCTCATCTGATATGTCCGACAAATGCTATATATATAAGTATATATATATAAAATATTAGTAAATATGCTTAGGATATAAAATCCTGTGCTCATCGAGATATATATGTTCGACAACAATTATATATATAAGTATATATATATAAAAGCAATAAACGCTTGCATCAAGTCTAGCCTCAATCGTGGCATAACTCAATAATGTCAGTCCATATATAAAATATATACATATATATAAGTATATATATATGAGCATGTAAATAAAACCCACTGGATAGAAGTCAAGGCAAACACACACAACACGACTCTCAATGTGTATAACAGTGTGTGCTAATATGAGAAGAAGGCTTTATATAATGTGAGAAGGCTTACAGTGGGCTTCCAATGTCGAGTTCTATGACTTTAAATGGATAAACACTCAGCTCCTAGCAGATAAAAGATAGCTATATGTGAGTTAACAAGTGTTTAAAGATGAGAAAACACTCAAAAGATGTGTATGCAGAGTAAAATGGACAGGGATTCCTCGCCTTTTTCTCCCTCTCTCTCCCTCAAATGGCTGACCCCAAGGCTTGTATATATAGACAGATGGCTGCAGGTACACTTGCGGTAGCCACGGTTGTACTTGCGGCTAGTCTTGGTGCATCCGAGCCTCGCGGGTCCCATCGTCTCGTAGTACGTGCACTCGTGCACTATAATGTCCGCTCGAACTTGCAGAACTTCAATCTGAGCATCCGAACGAGGTATATCTGACCTTCTTCGGATCGCTTGTGTCGAGAGTTATGCAATGACATGGATTAGAGGTTGTACGAAGTCAGGAAGAGGGTCTATGCCCATGGTCTTCAAGCTTCAAATTCTATCCAAAGTACTGCTACGCGTAATTGTCACTCGGGATTGTTACTCCTCGGTTCTTATGGGACATTGTTGTATGTATGTATGTATGAAGTGTTGAGACGACGCACAGGTGTTGAAAGGGGCAAGATGATGTTTGACTTTTCGCCGTGGTTATCACCGGGTTGAGTTTAAAGTAGACGTTGCTCAGGGTTACATCTGAGATTGGACTACTTGTTGGTATGCCGCAATATCATCTTGTGAGTGTTGAGGTGGCAAGATGATGTTTGACTCCTCACCGATGTTATCGCCATTTTGAGCAGAAAACAGACGTTGCTCAGGGTTACTTCTGAGATTGGACTGCTACAAGTGTTTGAATGCCGCAGGGTCATCTTGTGGATGTGCCTGTCTGCCCGTTGTTAGCTCTGGGTCTGAGGTATGAGTGCCTCGGTAGGAGGTCTGAGCTTGAAGCTGATCGCATGTATTTGGAACAAACAATTCCGGAGTTATCGCCGGAACTGCAAAAACATGCCTTGGGGCTATCACCAAGGATGGAGTTGCTACTCCCAGTGTTAGTTCTGGGGCTGGAACTGAGTCGCGTTGTTATCGCCGAGACAGAACTGTCCTCTCTAGTGTTGTTGCCAGTATTTTGATCTACATACCTCGGGGTTATCTCTGAGATTGGAAATGACATTTCCGATGTGTGTTCCGGGGTTTGGAATGACGTTCCCGGTTTGTGTTCCGGGTTGGAACTGATGTTCCCGGTTTGTGTTCCGGGTTGGAACTGAACTTCCGGTAGTATCCAGAATGGATGTAAACTGTCTTCCAGGGTTATCTTTGAAAGACGAATCTGCCCTCCTGCAATGTTAGTAACAGGCATGCAGAAAATTTTGAGTGTTGGCATATATATACTTATATATATAACTATTGCTAGACATATCTGATGAGCCTGGATTTTACATCCGGAGCGTTTATTGATTATATATATATACTTATATATATATATAATTGTTGTCAAACATATCCGATGAGCCTGGATTTTATATCCGGTACGTTTACTGCTTATATATATATATATATAAATTTACATTTCTGTCAGGCCTGGAGTTTACTTCGAGGCCTTTTACTTCTTTATTTACATTCAGTCCCGCCTAGAGTTTACTTCGTGGCGGTTGATCGCATTTATTGCTTTATTTACATTTCTGATCCCCCATGGAGTTGCTTCGTGGTGGTTGATCATGCACACACACACACACACACACACACACACATATATATATATATATATATATATATATAACTACTTACTGCTTTTCATACAAACTGCAGTATCATGTGAGCCTAGGAATCATGTGATCATAGATTCAGTCCACTGAATCTAGATTCGGTTCCCATGATGGACATTTTTTAGTTGTAATTAGCTTGTACATTATTTACGATGTATTTAATTTCCTTAGATGGCTATCATGCCCATGAGGAGTTTAAGATCTGCCAGATATATATTTTTCTCAAAGATGCCTCAGATATCTTAAAAATAAAAGCAAACAAGCCAAACATTTAATAATAAAATGGAAGTATGAAAATGTCTCAATTCCTATTGAGCACAGGGTTTGAAAAAAATTCTTTTACAAAACTTCATTGCTATACCTGCTTAAAACTGAATTTTTATATAAATTCAAACCTTGTGTATATTGGTGTGAACGAGGCCTCACACTAATTTCAAATAATTGCACATTGATCCACACACACACACACACACACATATATTCATATAATAGTTTCTTTGGAAAGTGGCGGTCACCGTGGCAACACGGATGTCGGGGGGTGCCTAACACCTTCTCTCTGCATAATCAAGCCCCTGGACCCAAAAATGGATCTCGATTTCACAGACCCGTTTAGCAGTGTCAAATCACTGGGTCAATGTGCAAACCTTTTCGGTTGCGTTGGTGCAACCAGTTAAAAACACCAACTGGCGACTCTTAACAGTCCATCATCAACATTATACATGTCGGACCTTTTTTACTTATTTTTTCAAACAAATCTCACCTAACATGAGAACACCAAAGAGCAAGTAAATGCTTGAAAAGGACAACTAAAAATCGATGAAGGCATGTGGTGACTCGATGGGGACTCCAAAGAAGAGGGCTTAAGCCGCTATTACAAGTTTTGCAAAAACTGTTATATGCTTGTGTGTGAATGTTGCATTTACATTTATGATAAATGTGTACGAATGCATCTTACTTTATCGTGACCGCTAAATATTTATCTCGTGATATTAGTACTTAGATATGTCATCATTTTCATAAACGGTGAGACACGTTGTATGTGAATGTATGTTGTGTGGTTCCTCCACCAGGAGGCTATCCTGTCTTGTTTGATTCATTGGACTCGTAGGGAGACTAATTCTAACGAGGCTCGAGGAAGGGCACCACCATTCGCCTCGGTTGAAAAGATGGATTAGCTTCCGTCAAGTAGATTACGATGATCTGGGGACCTTCATGCCAAAAAGCCGCAAGAGTAACCCTAAGATAGGTCAGCCTCTGATAATCCAAACCCGGAGGAAAGTCGCTTCATGCTTTCCATTTTTCAATTACTTTCAAAAGCATTTACTTGTGTAATGTTATTCCATGTTCATCCATATGTATGGAAAATATAAAGAATATCTGTGCATACATAATATGTTATCGATTAACACCCGTTTTTGCAGGACAATAATCCTAAAATGGGCACATTATGATAACATTTACATTATCCCTAAGACTAAACTACATAAGTCTTTTGTAGGGAAGCAATTGGGCACATTATCCTACCAAAATCTAAAAAGGCCACGAGTCTACAGCCAATCATGTCTTCTTCTGACTAGTCTAATCCTGTTTCTCGAGAAGAATTTGACGGAATGTGTAAACAAATTACAGATTTGGCTGTTCTGCTTAAAGAACTGCATTAGTCTACTCAGGGTAGGAAGATACCTATACATATAGAATCCTCTGCACAAGGAGGATCACAAGGTTTGGAAAAATAAATTCCAGAACCTCAGTTGGATACAACCAACAAAGACCCTAAAAACACCCGTCTCAAAGGAGATCCAGACACCGGTGATATCAGGAAGAAGGTCCTCCAAATGGAGGAAACTATCTGTGTTCTCAAAGGGATTGGAACACATGAAAGTGTTTCATATAATGACCTTTGCATTTTTCTTGGTGTTCATTATCCAGAGAAATTTAAAACCCCTGATTTTGAAAAATACGACGGATTAGGGGATCCTTATACACATTTAAAAGAGTTCATCGGAGAACTTGGATCTTATGCGGAAAATGAAAAGCTCAGAATGCAGCTGTTCTAAAAAAGTCTGACTGGAGAAACCCGTTCATGGTATACCAGATTAGACAACTCTAAGATCCATAGTTGGGAAGAGCTAGCTCACGCCTTCCTCACTCAATACAATTTTCAATCTCAGATGGCTCCTGACCGATACCAGATTACCAAGGTCAAGAAATAGTCTAATGAGTCTTTTAGAGAGTATGCTCAAAGGTGGAGGCGCCTTGTTGCTCAAGTTATTCCTTCCATGACAGAATCAGAAATGGTCATGACTTTCATAGATATACATGAAGCTCCTTTCTATGAGAGAGTTTTAGCTGGTATTGGCAAACCATTCTTTGAAATGATCAAGCACGGAGAGATGGCTGAGATAGGATTGAAGTCCAGTAAGATTCAAGACCTAGCCGCTCTTAAAGCAGTTGCTGAGCACACCCAGTTCAAATCTTATGGAAACAACCCCTGGAGGGTCTATAAAAAGAAAGAGGAGGATGTTTCCTTGATACTACAAGGTTAGAAAGGCAGTCAGAACATGCCTATACAGAGGAGAAACTACTCCCCTTTCCAAGCACAATCTTCAAACCCTCCATTGCCTAAAAGTGGAGAAGTAAAGTGCCCTCGAACGTTCACACCCTTAGGGGACTAGCTCGAGAATATTCTTGTTCTTCTAACTACTCAGAAGAAAATCACACGTCTTCTTCCACCAGCCAACCCTAATGGGAAGGGTTTTGATGCTACTCGGAAGTGTGCTTATCATGCCGGGGCACCTGGACATGATACTCAAGATTGTTGGGCCTTGAAACACAAGTTCCAAGATTTAATAGATAATGGAGAGATCGTGGTCACTAAACCAGATCAACCTAATGTGCATGACAACCCTCTTCCTCAACACAAAGAAGAAGAGGTCAACATGATCAGTTGGAGCGCTAGACAGAGTTCCAGTTTTAATGGAGAATCATCCTAGACCATCAAAGATGGTGTTGACAAATGGGATTATGCAAAGTTCCAATTTTCTATGGAACGAAAAATGAAAGCTCTTTGCAAGCAAATTGAGCAATTGGCAGAATTGGTGACCAATCAGCATCAAGTCATATGCCAATTAGTCAGCCAGGAGCATGCTTATCTCCTACCTTTTGTTATGAATGCTCCGCCCTCACTTTCAGAAAGTGAAGCTATGGAGGATAAGGTTGCAAAGAGAGAAAATGCTAAAGCCCGTCGGGATTTTGCCAATCAGAGGGAATTTACCTATCTGGGCCAATCTATGGAGGAAATATTTCAAATGCTGATCAATAAAGGAAGAATTACCTCCCTTCTACCTCCAATCAATCCCCGTTTAAGACGGTTCAACTCCGATGGAGTATGTCAATATCATTCACATTCTCGCGATCACAACACAGAAGAATGCTGGGCACTCCGCCATCTCATTCAGAATCTTATTGATAGCGGTGTCCTGCTGTTTGGCGAACAATGACATCCGCAACTCGAGAGTGGGAATACATGTCCTACCAAATGGAAGGGATCAGTAGCAGTTATATCCAAAGAGGATGATGAGACTGTCAAGGCATTTCCCATACAAGCAATTCAACTCAAAGGAGTTGATAATCCTTTGAAAGTGGCCGCACCAGAGCCAAGTTCTTTACATTTCATACCACTGAAAGTAGTATGCACACAAGCCAATCATGTTTGATGATAAAGCATATACTTTGTAAACAATCTTATTCATTTATTAATAAAAAGGTATTAATTTATTAAAGGCTTTTAATTATCTACATGATGCTGTTTTATAATATGTGATAAACCCATAGTTTTAAGCAATGCTTTTAGAATAATGATGATGATCATTCTAATGAGATCTAAATTCTTAGAAAGCTTAAAACTAAAATAGTTCCCAATCATTGGATTACTAAATTGGGGATTAGTGAATCCGGATAGATTGGTACATACGTTGCTTGCTCATTGGATGAGGATGATTGATCTCATGATCATTTGTGTGGAGACACTAAAGCAAGTATGTAGGTGCTTATTAGAGAATAAGTTCATCGAACGTGGGCTCGCTAAGGAATACCTAATGGAGTTTTATTTATCATCAATAGGAATTCTCAGAGTGATAGTAGTACAAGTAATCCTTGGACTTGAGATCATCATAGTATCTTGTGTATGATGAGTTATACTTTGACTTATTCCTTAAGACCCTTAGGGTATATCAAAGGGTATGCTTGGGTATAATAAGTTGTATACATGGAGATAATGTATGATCAATAAAGAATCTACCACTCTAATAAAAGAAGAGAAATGTCCTATGTGATTCGATAAATGACAACCCAAAGAGTCCTTGGTTAAAGCGTAATGAAATTAGAAAGGAGTTTCTAATTTGCATTATTTGGAGTCAGTGCATTTAAGGATCTAAATACATATAATTAAATAAAATAAGACTTGACAAGAATTCCATGTCTTATATTTAATTGGGACATTGTATGGTGGAAGGATTGAATTGTACGGTAACTATTTACTCAAAGGTTCTTTAATGATTAATGTTGAAATCTATATTATCCGGAAAGTCATTTGATCGCTAGGGGAGGCTTTATCCTTTGTAGAATAAATATTATTTAAATAAATTAATTGTTTAATTTATTTATTTAAATAAGATTAGAATTGTTCTAATTGATTTATTCACAACCGCTTAATATGGAGAACCTAAAGGGTCACACCATAAAAGGAAGAATAATTATTTAAGAAGTTAATGGCATAATCGTAATAATATAGTTATGTATATTTAATTTAATCTATGGTGATAGAATAAATTAAATAGCTTAATATTTATTATTTAATATTTTAGAAATATTAAATATAAATTAATAAGAGGAGTCTTATTAATATTATTACAATTATTATTATTTTAATTTCTAAAAGAGTTTAGGAATTAATTTAATATAAGTATCTTTCTCATTTATTCCTAATGGATTAGAAGGAAAATTAATTAAAGGAGTTTAATTAATTATCCCTAATAAGATTAGGGAGCTTAATTAATTAAAAGAATTTAATTAATTAAATAAAACCCAATTCCTTAATTGTTAAGATGGGTTGCCCACATCTATAAATAAGAGGAGTCTTATTATGGGTGGGTATGGGTTGTTGATTTTCAACATACGTAATAATTCCAAGTTGTTGGGAGAGTACACCTTTTCTATAGAGATAGAAATCTAGGGTTTGAGCCAAATATCCATCTTCTTGAATTTTATTCTTCCTGGTGGATTTACCCAGAGGCCAAACATTTGGGTGGCTAACGTTGATCAAAGGAAGGAACCAAACCCGTGGATTCAAGATTGAACGCTAAAGGATTTGGAGGTGAACTTGTACCGAGGAAGCTCGATCTTCAAGGGTATGATTTTATTCTTTATCTTTTCGCTTAATTAATAATTACGCATAAAGGATGATCCGGGTTTATGGTTTGTAAATTTTTAAACTCGATTTTACCACGCCCGCTTAATTTTATGCAATTTGATCAAGTATGAATATTACAAACTGAAATAAATGGCATCAGAGCCAAACCTTTATGCGAATTATTAATTGTTCATATTTGATATGTATATTGATATATGTTTTGAACAATTTAATTGGGCATAATTTTATGGTATAAAATTTAAATAAAAAAAAAAAATCGCGAATTCAGAGTCACGCAAATTTAACAAGTGATGTCTTTATTAATAAAGTTTTTTTTTTTAAGAAAAGGATTGCATCTTTAAATTAAAAAAAAGGTGTGTCACGCTTTTTTTTTATTTTAGGGATACATGAGTCATTTCTTTAAAAGAAATCAAGTTCTATCATTATTAAAATTTGTGCAACGTTAATTAAAAAAAAAAAAAAAGTAAGCGACAGATGTTGTCTCGGTGAAACTGGGCACTGGAAATCGAGGCAACAAAGGAGCATGTTTTGTTTTTTTGAAACTCACTTGATTAGCGTAATATATATATATATTTAATATATATATACGGATATTATATGTATATATATATAATAGTTATATATATATATTTTTAATTATTATATAATTAAAATAAAAAGTTTATTTTAATTTTAAAATAAAAGGTTTATTTTAATATTAAAATATAAAGTTTTATTTTAATTTTAATAATTTTATAATTAAATAAAAGGGTTTATTTTAATCTTAAAATAAAAGGTTTATTTTAATATTAAAATAAAAGATTTATTTTAATTTTAAAATTAGAATTTCATGCTAACTAATTAGAGTTGGAATTGGATTCCATAATAACTAATTGGAGTTGAAATTGGATTGCCTAATTTCCTTAAATAAAGGAGTTTATTTAGATATGAAATAGATTTCATATTATTCAAAATAAAGGAGTTTATTTGTGAATAGAAAGAAAATCCGTGTTTCCTTAAATAAAGGAGTTTATTTAAATATGAAATAAGATTTCATATTATTCAAAATAAAGGAGTTTATTTGTGAATAGGAAAGATAATCCGTGTTTCCTTTAATATTTTTTTTTACATGGAATTCGATTTCATAATTAATTAAAATAAAATAGTTTATTTTAATTAAAGATTTTTTTTATTACATGGAATTGGATTCCATAATTAATTAAAATAAAGGAGTTTATTTTGATTAAAATTTTGATTAAAATAAAATAGTTTATTTTATTCAAAATAGGATAAATTAAAATAAAATAGTTTTATTTTGATTTAAATTTGGATTAAAATAAAGGAGTTTATTTTGATTCAAAATAGATTTTATACTAACTAAATTTGCCCATTAAATGATATCAATATATATATTAAATGTTTATTATTCATGAGATGAATGTTATTTATTGATGCATATGGTGATGTGTATGATAATAAATGGGATTGATTATGGACTATCGACCAATGCGATTGGATTTTATTTTAGTTGGATGTATGAATGTATGGGTTTTATTAAATGGGGTCCACAGACTCGCCTTCTAATTTTTTTCTTAATGTAAATTCTATTCCCCTCCCATGCATTTCCTCGATCACGATCAAGGCTTCTATTTATTTTAAATAGTTATGTAATAGGAATAGTTAGAATTAAATTTTGAAAAATTGGAGATCAAGGAGCAAAGGAGCGTGAAGACCCGTTTGTTATGGAGCCCCGGGTTTAAATGTAATAGTTATATTTAAATATTATTTCTTGCACCCTGGGTTTTGACCTTTTGGTTCACTTGGTGGCTCTAGTGAACCAAACTAGAATAAAAGTCCATAATCAATCCGGTAGAATATAGTATTCTATATGTGCATGCTTATACTATATATATTATATATTATAAACATGCTTCGTATGTTCATTAATATGACGCGTATTTTATATATATATGTGCAATGCTTAAACAAGATGAGACAAATTAATAACAAACCCCTCAATTTTTATATTAAGTCCTAAGCGCTCAAAGATATTTGGAATATCGAACGTCAGCTTTCTAGCATGATAAAATTAATAGAGCATTAAATATTTAATATGAGTTTGTTGTGTCACCACAAGGCAAGTATTAAGTATTTAAGATGTTAATTTATCACATTTGATGCTTATAAAGAAAATTGAACAATATTGTTTTGTCAGGTCACCACAAGGATGATATTTTTCTTTTTGAATATATGGAGTGCTAGGTTGGACTTAACTTGGATAATTTTGATTCGGATGTGCCACCACTGATCAAAATAATCTAAGAGGCAAAATACAAGGAGTTGCATAGTTGATGTAATTGACAAAAAAGTTGTCTACCTATTTATTTATATATGGTTTTTGTTGTGTCACCACAAGGCTATATACATTTGAAATGGGATCCTTATTCTCACTAGCAAATCTTTAATTAGATTTTGGCTTAACTATATAAGTGAGGTAATATAGTTTGAAGAAAATAAGGAGATACCAATTTAAAACAAGACCTAAATTATTTTGGTAATTAATAAAAGAATGTATGCTAAAATGTTGTTAATTATAAATTCATTTACGTAATTTTACAATGTCTAAAATTACTATCATCGCGAAGCATATTAGATGCTAAATTAATCGTAATCAATTAAACCGGATTGGTTAAGGAATTTGAGAATAGTTCTCATAGTCGAAAAGCTATCTTATGTCCTTTATACCTATCCTCGCAATGGTTGCGCATAATGCCTCTCGAGGAAAACATTGCTACTTTTAGAAAGTGGCAAGATGATGCACATTGGCTCAATGCATCATGCTCGCATCCATGAGTAACGAGCTTCAGCCACAAGATGAAACTATGGATGCTCCTACTATATTCCCGCACATCAAGTAGTTGATGGTGAGGAAAGTAGGACCTGATAGATATCGATATCTAAGGAGCTCTTCCGATCTAGAATGGCTAAATGGCACTATAAAGCATACAAATAGTTCTAAACATTATCAATTTGATTGATCAATTAGGACAACGAGTTTTGTCATGGATGGATAGTTGAGCCAAGATTTGATCTTGCACTCACCTCCGGGACTCCTTTTCACAATTGTTGTGAATTTTCATATGAACAAGCTAGATATC